>JARACY010004064.1:0-28943 GCA_029255725.1 Scrobipalpa atriplicella | reverse complement strand
TCTATATTATTTTTTTACCCTGAACTGTCCAAAGACATTGTGATTCTCCCTTTTATTATTTACAGTTTGTGATTATCCCTGTAAATATGCGACCTGAATTAACACCAAATAAGCTGAATAAGGATCAATACGGTGCGCTGATTTATTTTCAATTAGAGCGAGAGCGAAGCGGCCATCTTAATGATGTGATTTACACAGCTTATTTACCTCCGTCGTTTGCATCGCCTAACGAAATGAAATGCCTTGCTCCTTATTTTTAATCCCGGGATAAAATGAATGAGCAACATTCTGCGCCAGTTCTGCGAAATCTATTTTTAATATAACGCTGAGGCCTATATTTTCTGGGTTCACGTATACAATAATGAGTAAGAATTAATATACAGGCGTGAATGAAAGAAAATGTCAAGTCAGTTGAGTAACACGGGTTTTAAATAATTGCTAAGTATTTGCAACTTGATCGTATGATGATGGATGAATATGAAGTAGGTACGTACAAATAATTTCTGTAATATATAGATAAAATAAGAAAAGTTCCTATTGAAAGTTCTGAAAAGATTCAAGGCCGCTAAGGTACGGGGAAATCCGCAATAACGGTGGTCCCGAGGATTGCTCGGTTAGTGTACGGAATAGTGAATAGTGGCGCATGCCGAGCACGTGCGCGCTTGCGGCTCTAGATCGCGAATTTCACGAGGATTTGCCCATCTTTCTCGATCGCAGACTTAGCTATGTTAAACAAAAGGCTAAGGAGATCTCGGTGGAATCGTCAAGTGACTGAGTACCCGCGTTTGTATTTTCGAATGTTTACAACCTAAAAATCAAAGGTGAGCTCGCTCTTTCGTAATTTTTGTCACCATTTACTTAAAATGGAGTTCAACATTTCATGTAAAAAACGTTTGATAGATATTTAAAGAATAAATAAATACAAAAGTTTCCTATTGTAAGCTTATAAAAAAGACGAGTTCGTTATACGATTTTGAGTGTACCTATTTGGTTCTTATTTCTTATTAAACTGTAATAGAACCAAGTAATGGTTCAATCTCAACCCTCACAGATAGTGCAGATATATTGCCCTCATATCTGTGCGAGCGGTAAATTGCCGGGGAATGTTGTCGATCCCTCGCCGAATACATATATGATAGACGTTCCATATTTATACCTCCACGAACCGTAATAATAACTTTATTAACTAGTCCTTGGTTCGACTGAAATACAGGGTTATTTCGGAGAATGAGCATCAACTAAAAGAGATTGGTCTGACAACGAAACTTCACATCTAAGGCTCGTATTTATAAAGCGTTTCAAGATTGAGAGCAATATTAAGTATGGATTTGACAGCCCGTTTTGTACTGAAATGACATTTCTGATACGAATTCAATCTGGCTGTCACTCTTGAGAGCTGATTATAAATACGGGCCTAAAAAAATAAAAAGTTTATTTTCTTTGCTAGCTTAAGTTTTGAATTCGTTGTCTTTTCATTTATCACTTTTTAACTTTGAACTTGTAAAAAAATAATCCAAAGTCACTTCAAGGACTATTACTGTAGGTACCAGGTACCTGTCTTTGGAACGAATTTAAAGTACCTTTTAGATCAATTGAAGGTGGAGATAACTGTGCTACGAAGAAAACAAGATTAGTATTCAACGCTTAACGAGAGTTTGATCTTTTTGCAATCAAGCCAATGTGAAAAGAATTTGTAGTTAGCGAAAAAAGCCATTTAGCTCTAGGTAGCATTTCGGCGTCAGAAAATACATGGCTTATCTAATAAATGTCCACACCTGTCCTTTTCTTCCATGAGAGAACAAAAAGGGGCAATAAATTTTAGTTGTAATTTAGTTGGATCACCATATAAAATATAAAGTATAATATAGTTGAGTTAGGTCGTGTTCGTGCTACTATTATCTGTTCAAATTGCACTATTCCCGCACAGCACAGCTCCCGTGTTTACGGAAGCGTTTCAGACGTCAGCACTGTGTATGTATTCCTCATACCAAGTTACCTGCCACCCTGTAAACTTGTGTACATAACAGACTTGCTCGGATTTCGCCCTTCAGCACATTACAGATCTTCTCGTAGATGATTATATGAGACTGTGATGTTTTAACATTCCCGTACTAATATAGATTTATCAACTAAGTATGTAATTAATTTACTATGGGTTGCCATTTTGCTAAACTTTCCATTCAGGATTTGCAATTAATAGGTATATTTCATACAGCTCTACTTTGCCTGAAAATACCGAATTTCAAACGGCAAAGCAATCACATTCCTCATTATTATCCACAAACCATAACCCTTGATTACGCGCTTTTGGTGATTCAGCGCGTCTTTAGACAAAGTCAGCCAGTAGTGGATTCATGTTGAAATAGTGTAGCCTTTGAGGATGATGGAGCAAAATAAAATGCGCACATTTTTTAAAAGAATGATAACAGGAAATCTAAATAGCTTTGAGATTGGGCGCTTTTCCACTAGACGGCACGTCAACGGCAACGGCGACGGCACGGTACCGTCGACGATATCGTAGGTGAGATAATGTATGAAAATAAATGAAATTATATGACACGCTTTTCCACTTGCCGGCACGGCACCGTCACGGCACCGTCACGGCATGTCATCGATTCCCATAGATATTGTCACGTGATCGTCGCCGTGCCGTCGCCGTTGCCGTTGACGTGACGTCTAGTGGAAAAGCGCCCAATACTGGGTCAATTAGTGCGGTTGTGTATAAAGATTTAATACGCTATTTGTCTACTAGTCAAATCAGCAACTTTTTTGATACAACAACAAAAACGATTTTGGGATAAGGGCGAGACAGCGATGATGATGAAGCAATAGTCAATGCATTAATTATCAAATTTTTGCTTCAGAAATAAATATATCACTCCTGTAGGATAATCCGCTAGTCCTCTACAATAGGAAGTTATTACTGCAGAAATGTTATTACTTTGCAGTTCAAAATGTAGCTTACTAGATTCAGTTTGAATGTTAAACCGTCTGGGAATATGTATTTACATCTCACTGGGTGGTTAGCGGTGGCTGAGATTCATGAAAATCAGTTAACGGGCAAAGCCGCGGTGCACGTTAGTGCAATAACGAATAGGTACGATGAATAAAACATTCAATTGCATTCGTTCGGTCGGATTGTTTCTATTTCTTTTGTTCGCCTGTGAGCGAAATGCAATTAGCGCGAGATTCTAATTGATTGAGTTTCCTTGTTTTAATGTGATCAATATACGGAATAAACTATAATAAACTATCATTTATCTTAACCTATAGTCCATTAATCAAATGGAAGTACTAAGAGTGAATTTATAAAATTTTCACTATCATCTGCACAACGTTAATGAATCGACACAAAAAAGCGACACATCAGCATTATAGGGCTCAGTTCGGAAAGACGAGTACCTACCTGAAGTACTTGAGATATTGTCGCGAGCACTTGAATTTTTCATGAGTTATCAGAGGCCTGAGGCTAGCACACCTCGCCGCTCTGGAGAGTCTCGTAGACGAACGCTACGAGCTGCTACGAGAGGAAAAAATGACTGTGTTTTCTGTTTTATGACTATTTTCACCCTCTTCCCTCCCTAGGGGTGCGTGTAGTCGGGAAATGTTTACGCGACTCAGCGACTATTACTATGCGGTACGCGACGATCTCCGTATGCATCACAATACATTTCCTTGAGTTCGTTGAACTCTGCGTATCGTATCTAGGAGCGATTATTTATCATTATTCACATAATTTTTTCAATATCAAACACTGTACTTAAATTTTGTCATCTGTGCTGATTATTCTGAGTTGAGTTTCTAGATAATTATGCATTGTATCTTATCAACTTTAATGTGAAGGTATATGTATGAGAACTCGATACTATAACTAAAGCTATGATTGTACATAAATGTAAAACTAAATAGTGAAGGTTTAAATATATCAGCGGAGTTTCATTTATAGTCATAAAATTAATCACTGCAAACAAAAATTCTAGAATGTTTGCCCAAGAACTTGGTGGTTTTAAACCTATAAACATTTTAAACTGAAGAAATGGTTAGCAGATAAAATCAAATATGTCTGCCCTGTGTTTTAACCAATTATTGGTCTGACAGGTAATTTAGTATGTGCGTGCGAAAAATATAAAACGTAGGCATTTCTCTCCGGACGGGCGCGCCGCGTCCCCTAGGATCCAATTTCCAGAATAACACGAAACATACATTTCCTTAATTCACCTACATTTAGGGTTATCAAACGTCAGAATATTTTATGACACGTCAGGATATTTTTAGGTATTTGTAAGGCTTCCGGCATGGGCTTGGTCAGTTTAAAATGACAGATATTTTGAATTACTCTACCGTTTCCATTTTAACCATATTTTCAAATCAAAAACAACAAAATCGAACAAGTTTCAGAAAGCTTTCTAAAATTAACTTAATTATATACTAAGAAAACCAATAGGGCATCATCACTTTTTAAAACAATACTCTTATTTTTATTTTATAGTTTAAACAAACAAAAAATAAACAAGGTTTATTAGGTTTTTAATCTTAATTTTTTATTAATCTATTCGTAAATAGAAATTCAGTCCTATTTTGTGTGTTTTCAGATTGCCATATCGTAGCCCTACCCACATCACTCCAGGCAGGATATTTAAATCATCGCTTGAAGAATCGTACCTATTTGTTAATGTTCACTGTACTGATGTATGCTGTACCCTTGGATTGGAGGATACCATATAATTATGTTTTATCTACTATCATAGAGTAATGTTCGAATTATAAACGTCAAAACGAATTTGTATTGACGTACTTTACAAACAGTATGCTGAAAAAATTAAAAAGTTTACTTTTCGTTGCACCTTCTCCATACATATTCTAACAAAGATGCAACGAAAAGTAAAATGTTCATAGTTATGGAAGTAAGGGAAGGAACAAATGCGTAATCGATATCAACTTAATGCACAATCGATACCAAAAACCATGTATCCAGTTATAAATTAAAACTAAACAGCCCACGTAAGGCCCACAGCGCATGCGCGACACATGTCAAAGAGGCCAATGGCGCCACTTGATTATTGTGTGTATGAATAGAAATAATTAATTTCGTGGGAAATTATTTGAAATTATTTATTTTGAGCCTAAAAATATGTGATAGTACCAAAAGAAGATATTTAATACTTATATAAATGAGTGTGTGTGTGTGTGTGTGTGTGTGACGGAAATGTATTGCACATTTATATACCAACAAAGTTTAGGAAAACATTGGGATAGTTCGCTTTCGGAAAACCTGTAAGTAAATTCATTTTCAATGTATTCAAGTAGATAAAATAGTGAAAATATGAAGCTGCACATAATTAGGTATTACAATGCTCGTTACTATTTTGAAATTCGCTGCGCTCATTTCAAAAAACACACTCGCATTGTAAAACCCTTCGTTATGTAGGAGCTTCATAAACTACTATTATCAAACATATTACCAAGAGAAAATAAAATTTATATTACGTCAAAGTTACGTCAATAAATTATTACGAGAATTTAAAAGATGTTATAAAATGAGATAATACCTACATACTTTTTTATTAATCAGTGTGTGTAAGTAGATTACAAATTGACAGCAGCATTCTTTATCTGTAATCAGACGTATAAAGGTTTTCGTAAATTAAATTATGTTGATATTCATCTGGCGACTGTTAATTTAAAATAAAATAAATTACTTTAATTTATAAGTCAACTCCGAGTTCCAAATTAAATACCTTAATTCAAATGTACGTCTTTCACTTGACCCGATGTCACTCACTAAAGCTAATCTGTTATGCTTTTGGCGTGGCCTACTGAAGGTCGGAGGCGGGGGGGGGAGGCTGCAGCAGATCCCGAGGTTGAAGTCCTCGGTCGTCAGCCCTGTGGCCCTGCAAAGTCGGCGGGTTATACGGTTTCAAGGCGGCAGGTCGCTTACCTCTACACGTCTGGAATATCGCTGGTTGAGCAGCAGATTGTTTACTCTTTATACATATTTGCTTTAATCAGCGTTAAAAAAGAATTATAAATCTTTAGAAACTTACACAGTTGTATAATTGAGAAAACTGTATACCTACCTACATTTTATTAGCTTTATTAAAACCCGTGCGAAAAACTATTTTGAAAAGCCGTAAAAGCTTTATAGACTCATGTGTATCGTAGGCTTCCGAGCGCGCTTTCACGTCATAAAGCCTACATTGAAGACAGCCTTGACCGGTTTCAGGCTTTTCACTTCATACCAGCTTAATAAAGCCTGAATGTGTCTGCACTGGCGTTAAAAAGCTTCTGAAAATAACCTGTGAAAGCGTGTGCTCTTTTTTCGCCCTGAAGCTCGTTCCATACCGACGGGGCTAGGTCACAGAGGTCACGTTCTACTGACTAATTTATCATATTCGCCAGCACGCATATATTTTTTTCGAGCACCCTACTTATCTTTAGACAGGTTATTCATTCCCGTAATATAAAAGTAAAATAAGTTTTGTGTTTCTGCAGTCACGAACAAAGGAAAATAACAAGAACAAAGCTAGATCTGGTGGTCCTGCATGGTCCTAATACACTATAGCCAAATAGAAGGTTTTCCTTTATATAAGCAATATGAGGTAAATATCCCGATATTGCAAGCTGTTTGGCACGTATTCTGCCTAATAATAGATTCCCAGGACATGATTTTCCACTTTACCTTTCAATTCAACTGTATCGTCGTCATCTCAGTTGAAAGACGTCCACCCACTGCAACATATTATAGGCCTCCCCTGAGGATCTTTTCCTCTACATATGTGCAATTCTATCATTATTGGTTAATTATTATAAGCTTTTTATTAATACTTATACCACAGTGAATACCTTTTCTCTATTAAAATATATAAAGTTATTTTTTTATAATAATCACTGAAATAGAACATCATTGAACAGTAGGGGTCTTTTAAGAAAACAAGACACACCCGTAGTAATGTGAAAACATTGCACAGTGTTAAATAAAGCTAGGTACCATTTTACATCGCTGAGTATTTTAAAACCCATTAGCAGCATTGTATTTTGATGTACTTGTATATTTTGTGTAGCTGAAAGACGTCTAGTTAGACGTATTAAGGAAATGTGCAAATTACGTGGAAACAGCGCTGTAGCAACACAAACATACATCGCCTTAGCAAGTCCAGTATTAATTCGGTTTAAGTTAAAGAAAATGTAAAAGCAAATCTAGGCGACCAAGCTTCATAACGACATTCTTTATCAGAATGACTTATGAAAATATGACAATATGGTAGGTAACAGATTCATATTTTTTCTTTTTTACAAAGTCCTTAGAATTTTATATTTCTTTTACTTTTACGGTTTTCAAAACATGTTTTGTTTGGTGGACCTGCCGCAGTTTTAATCATGAGCTCTCGCATTAAGGGAGATGAATCGCTTCCGCTAAATAAAAAGTCTGGAATGGGTTCTGTTCGCTGCACCTGCAATACTTCTTTATTCTTTACACAGGTTTCATATCAAACCAGAGTTGGACTGAAATATTGTAACCCTTGAAAGTTGCCTAGAATATCGTATTTTTAAATGTTAGAAAATAGGTTGATGATGAGGAAAATCATCATCATGGGGTTACTTAGGTACTTAGTTAAAAAAAAAAATATATCTTATATAACTTAATTAACCTGCTACAATTTTTAACACATAAATTTTCGATATTATATATTAGGTATCAATCATGATAGTTTGTTGATATTTTTGTGAACGTAGTTCAAGTACCTTATCCTCCCTTGATACTGAAACGTTATACAATAAGTTACATTATTCCCTAGTAAGGGTAGGTATTTTTGTGGGTTTCTCATTACCTTCGTTCATTCGGAACAAGAAGTATGGTACTAGCATGTCCTCATACGTAGCTCGTACGTGAATGTTTAACGGAACATGCTCTACGAGATGTCTACGAGCTACGACATAGCACAAATGAAAAATTATTATTTACCATGTTATTTTTTATTTAAGTACTAAATCTGCAGTTTAGTTTAGTAGTTTTTACCATTTCTATATTACTTACGCACGTTATTTATATCATTTTACATCAATCATAATTTAAGCAACTATTTTTCAAATATTTACTAAAATTTATTTGACTAGATCTGCGTTCTTTTTTGACAATGTGAAATATTTTCCATTCTATCTTCGTCTTTGTACGTATCTATAACGTTATTTCTGCAAACAAGAGCAAACTTCCTTTGTAAAGAGATTCCAATTTAAATTTTCCGTAGTCATAAAGTAATATCCTGAGATGGGCTGCACTGCATCTTCTACTTTAAATATCTACATATACAGGGTGGAGAGGAGTTCTTACTAAATGTCTAAAAAAATCCTTCCACTTTTCTCTATACCTGGCCTTGATGGCTAATAGTCATGCAAGTCTAGAATTTTCTGCAGCAACATGAGTCGAGAAAAAAGTACCAAAATATTAAACCATTAACGCATACCAGTCCAAATATGACCACCCATTTTTGATACTTTATTTTTGTTTAGTTACCTTTACTGAGTGAAAATAACTGATAAAAAAAAATTGTGGTCATATTTGGACTCGTATGCCGTGAAGGGTTAAGCTCTTTTTTTAACTTTTGATGACAATTGTTTACATTGTATTCAAATCTGTGTCCAGACCGAAATTTCTTGGAAAAAGCTTAATTTGAATATTACATAAAAATATTTGAGTGTGGTTTATAACATTACCAAGTTATATGAGTAGTGAAACTGGTCACACATTTATTTCTAAAATTAAACACAACACGCTCACTAATAAATGCACTACATTCTGTACATATAGGTACCTAAGCCCTATGTTGACACCCTGTATAAGCAGTAGGTAGACACAGGAAATTGGACGCTGCATCTACGAGTAGTTTACCGGCAAGAACTTTATTGAAACTACTTTACCTTATTACCTATAGGTACAGATACTTATTTATAGGTACATTCCATTTAACGGTAGGTCTACTGTTAAATGGCTTGTCGGAAAACTTGTAAAGAAAGAATAAAAAAAGGATTCATCTTATTATCTTTCATGATACTTCAAATCAAAGTTAGAGTGAACAGGCATCTGCTGGGTGAGCTCGCTCCATCGTCGACTCCGTCTTTGGCGCTCCTCCTGACCTATATTGGAGTCAACAGCAAACCCATTTCTATAAAAATATAAATAATTAAATATAAGTACAGATAAGCGAGCGTTCGTACGCGAAGTGTAGTGATTATGAGGGAAGGAATTTAGGTTCTCTAGTTTTATAATTATAACATTCACGATCAACTCCAATCCAACTAAAGCGTACAAAAACTGGGCTCTTAAGAGAGTTGGAGCCCATTTTATTGTCTCACTAGCTTCACAAAGGGTTCCTACTGTCTTCCCCGCTTTGCAAAGAAGTGACAGGATATCTGAACTTAGCAACATCGGATAAGGAGGCAAAGAAGTGAGCAAAGAGGTCATAGTAGATGTGAACGAGCAGTAGTAATCGATTATAAGTTTTGGCAATATAATTTTCTGGACGCTGTACTGGCTCTACTGCGTAGCAGTGCGTTTCAAGTTATAAAGATGAGGAGACTACAAATAAAAAAAAACACTTCCAAATCTCTTCACGAACACATTAGAATTACCCCAAACGTTTTTTTTGCCAATTTTTACATGTAAAAATAGTGCATACCAGAACAAATTTACGTTTAAGTAAGTACATAAAGTAGCAAATAATTATTTTTGCACAGATTCTTTCTAGAGCATAAGTGTGAAAGTGTGAGATGAAAGACGTGCCGTGCATCCGACGCGGGTAAATGTGGGGCGCAAAAAGTTGACTTGTACGAAGACTTCATACTGCTCCTGTTACTCCTACTGTGACAAATATATCTGAACTAAGCAACGACGGGTGAAGATGGGAAGTGCACGCCGAAGTGAGTAATTGCCGAGTTAGACTGGCTACGGTGAAATAAATCCAAGCCAACTCGGGAGTAAATTAATTTGCCAACTGGGAAAATTAAAAAGCTCAACGTCTAGAATTTACAGCTAGCTTTTGTGTTGTGGGATTTCTAAATGCAATATACATTGTTGTGCATGGAAAAGCTTAAGGTTATGTAAATTAATGAGAGTTATTTCAAAATTGAATGTAACTCTTGGAAATCTTCAGGGCCCTTGAACATTATTAAATTAGTTTCGGTAAGTATGGGTATGCTAATCTGACTTGGGGAAAGTTATTTGTTGTCAAAATCATCAACAAAATTGCTCTATTCGTACCTAGCTATCGGTAAACCACCTAAATCAAACGTGTATAAGTAATGCCGTAATTCAAACGGCTTTTTTGCAGTATCATAGAATATACGCAGTAAACGTAATTCAGATCAGAATACCTTCAAAATATTTTAAAAACTTTACCAGCTTTATATTTCAGATGAAAGATGATACTCAAATCATATTCCAAAGAAGGTTATTGAACGCTACCTTCGGCCTCGTAGGCCTCGTAGCAGACAAACTCAGTCGGCTTCTAGAGGACAATGCTCCGAGTTGAATGTTCCAGATTCTTAGCTTTTGAAGTTCATTTAGATAAACTGAGAACAAACTTATTATTATTGGGTTAATTTTTCTTTTTGTTTTTCGAAATAGATCGACTTCTTAACCTTCACTGGAGGTTAATTAAGTATTAAAGTCATTGGATGATAAATGAGTGATCTGATCTGAAGATCGCATTTTTATTTATGTTTAACTATCATTAAACTATGTATTGCAAATTGTTTACATGAATTAGTTTTTAAGTTCTTCTTAGGTACCTACATCGCTTGAGTTATTACTAAGAATTTATATGTATCCTTATGGTAAAAGAATATTGCTATTTTGAAACTTCAAATTAAACTCTAGAAACTTCTGTACCAATAGCACGTTATCCCCATATCAGCCAGTTAAATATGCTTCGAACGATATTCAGAATCAAACTCCGTATTTTTAACGTTGCGTTATCGATACAAACTTGTTTTGCGGTCCATAAACTACTTTTTCTTTACAATTTTATAGAAAATCAACCGCAAAACACATGTTTGTAACAAGGTTATTGTCTGCGGTTCCGAAATTTGAACCTCTGCTAAGTTGCGAGGAAATAGCTATTTATGGGCCGCAAAACAAATTGGTATCGATAACGCAACGTTAAAAAAACGGAGCATACTTGTTTACAAGAAAATAAGGTTATTGTACGTAAACGTAACCTTCAACGATCTTTTTGCAGACAATCGGCTTCTAACGGACATTGCTCTGAGCCGAATGTTCTAGATCCCTCTCGAAGTTCATGAGAACTTTTAGGTTATACTCTTAAATTGATTGAATTTCGTATCAATCTTTTGTATACGGTGCCCTTCTGTTGCAGTCCCATTTATAGGTTGAAAACGTGAAAGCTATTGTTGTAGGCTGTAGTAAAAATATATACTCATGATAAAGCTATGACATTTCCATAACCAACTTATTTTTAAGTTAATACGATTCAAACATGTAGAGATTCCCTACAAGTAATCAACATGCGAATCACTATTAGCTTGCAAGTAACCTGTCACCATTGAGATGTTCTTTTTCTTGCAGTCCAGTATATAGATATGAATTATGGTAACATAACAGTCTCCTATTACACACGCCACGTAACATTCGTCAAATCGGCAATATCTACACTTCTCTACTATGCTACGTGTGCAATATTGCGACATAGGCATGCTTCTGCCCGCAAACGGCAGTAATTGCAATATATATACTCGCCTATGTGAGGAATGCAATGACGTGGTTACAGTATGGTATGGAGTTCTGTGATGGTGTAGATCAGCACTACGCAGCGATTTTATTCATTTTGTAACAATTTATATCAACTATTATCTATAGCCACCATGGTAACAGTAGATTCTGTAGGTTAACTCTGTATTTGCTAAGTTGGAAAGAGAGAAAGGCTCTTTTCTTATATCTATCCTTATAAGAATTCCATTTGATTTCTTTATAATCGTTATCCTTAGATTAACTCGATTTATTATTTGTTAGTTGCCAAAACAAAATCAAAAATCATCAATTTGTTTCTGCTAATATGGTAGAAATTGTACATCATTATAAAGCCACGTATATCGCATGACCACCATCAGCAGTAGTAGGTACGTGTTCTTTTGTTTATTTCATTTCATATTGCTTTTCGGAAAAAAAAAAACTAAAAGATCCATGTAAAAGCTGTGCTGTCGCGATTTGGTATCGGTAGAGACGGTAAAGCCGCAGCCTGCCCGCCTTTGCACGTGCGCTTCACATTTCCGCCCAGTGAAACGATTTTGATACAGTTACAAGCCGATGGCTTTGCCGGCCAGAACTAGGTCGATGCATTTGCAGAGTTGACCCGTGTAGCAGTAAATTACACCTGTTTGCGCACACAACTTCTGATTTATATGACCAAAGCCGAGGAAGCCTCTCATAAATAATACAAAGTAAGAGAGTAAGTTACCGTACAGAGACAAAACCTAATAAAACCACGTTGAAATATTTAAATAAATCGATCCGAAGACACGCATATAAGGTGCAGCCTGCCTGGAGCTGTGGATCGAACACAGCGTGGCTGTATGAAGCTTTTTAGCCAAAGATAGTTTACAAGTCGAAATAAAATAGATCTGTCGACTATAAAACCATCGCCATCAAAGTGATTTCTATTCTGCTTTCGCTGACGTGTGCATTCACTGAAAAGTGGGTCATAGCACTGACCTGCATTTAACATTCACAGCGATACTGTTCTTTATTTCAACTAGAACTAGCTTACATTGTATTCACTCGTAAATTAACAACAAATGCATATGTTTTTTTTTAAAATTCTTGCGACAAATGACGTTCGGAAATCTCAGCTAAATCTGTGACAGTCATATGTTTTTTCTATGGTGTCACACCAAATAGCCTCAGTTTGTAAGAA
Source organism: Scrobipalpa atriplicella (assembly GCA_029255725.1). NCBI lineage: Eukaryota > Metazoa > Arthropoda > Insecta > Lepidoptera > Gelechiidae > Scrobipalpa > Scrobipalpa atriplicella. The sequence goes on along the minus strand of JARACY010004064.1, from coordinate 16,017 downwards.
AACGGCCGAAACGTGCATTTTATGCTTACAGATAAGTTATAGTTCAGTTCCTGTTCCTTAGGGAAAGTTGTTCAGTTTCATGAAAGATTCACACATTTCTCGATGCATATACCCTTTATGTTACACGTTGTATATAAAAAATAAACAAAGCTTTGTCAAACATATTTGACAATGTTTGACAACGCCCATGATAATTATTACAATAGCGCACCCATGTGAGTGTGTGAATGAATATTTTAATGACAAAAATAAGTAAACTATTAATGTAATATTTGCATGCCTTATGAAGGTTGGACATATGATACAAACTAACTCATGTACCAACAATTGTTATACTATGTTCTTGTAAATAAATTATTATTTCATTTATTTCATTTTCATTTCTTATTTATGATTGTAATAATTTCTTTATTATAAGTATTCTTTATTAATTTCTAACTGGTATGGTAAGCGACACATTCAGTACCAAACTAAACTAAACACTATAAAATCGGGTACCTACAACAAAACTTATCACAGTTCTATCCTTCACAATACGCACAACTTTGTAGGATAAATGGGATAAGTAAAATAGATTCGAACAGCGACGAGGAAAACTTGTTTTTCCGCGTTCAATAAAATACTAATCCAATAAAGTGGCGAGTAGAAACAGTGTGGTATTAAAGCGATTGTTTGCAAGATGAAATTATTTCTATCTCGCAAGGTGAGGAGAAAAATCCATTTGGTGGGAGTGGATAATCCGACAGCCAGACGCGGCGGTGCTATAGCGGGGCATAATAGATATCCCCTCCATTGATCAAAGTACACTTTTCACGTAATAACATCAAAAACGTACGTGTAGACTACACGGCACTATAATAGGAGTCTAAAATTTCGTTTCAGACCTATTCTGCACGCCTAGGTAAAGTTTATTTATAATACCTAGTTTTCAATTTTCAACGGATGTCTTAAGATTTGAAAAGTTTTCATTTTACCTATTTTCACATTTGACATGGGATAGTTAACTGAACCGAGCCAGTAAACCAGGACAACAAATCGATTGAAATAAGAAGCCGTAACGGTAATCCCATAAAATTCATCGAGTCCGAAGTCCTTCTCATGTCTCTGCCGGCAATCCTCGCGTTTGCAAGTTAAACCCACGTTTTAAACCCTCAATGCAGATCCTAATTCAACATTCATTGCTGCCTGACTTTAGATAATACTGATGCAACAGTAATGTACATTAAATCGGAGCCCATATTTATTTAGGAACGTGTATGATCGCACTAAGCCCGCGTTTTTACGTCTTCCCTCGAACACAGGATATTATGCGACTCTCAGGATAAGTTATCCGTTTTGTTTTACGGTCCATGAAAAGGTTTTGGATAATGAAGGAAAAGAAAATCTTGTTAAGAATTGATGGGTACTTAGTCAAGGAAAAGCCTCAACATGAACGAAACACCTGTGCTTTTTCAATAAATTTTTATTTATTGCTGTACATTATGATGATAAAATATACTATTTCCTACTTAAGTATTTCGATACTACAGTACCTTTGATATAAATAGATTAAGCTGGTATTTCTCAACATTGCCTCATTTTCCTTTATAGACATTTTCCTTCGTCAATATAAAGCATGTAGAGACCTTTTCCTGTTCATATCATATCGTGAGATCAGATTGCATGATATGTTTACGACGAATAATAAATTTGTACCAAACATCATTGGCGTTCCATCAATCTGGTATACCCTCTCCTCTTGTGCCTACAGAAAGACACACAGAAACATGTCACCTAAATTGAACTGTAGGATACATGTTTATTAAGGGTTATACCTATACCCTGTCGAGATTATCAGTATTTGACTGTACGCAGAGAAGAGGGAGAATTATTTATCAACATCGACGTGACCGAGGGTTAGGGGCAAGTTGCACTGTTACGATGCTTTTAATTAACAGAACGATTCTGGGGAAACCGGATAAATGAAAACATTAGAGAGGTGGATCACCGGAGCTGAATAATCTATTATCTAATTTGTAAGGAGCTTCAAGGCGTGAATAGTTCAGAAGGTGGCTTTTATTACTAGTGAAGTGAGTAAGAACCTAATTCAGCACTCTCTCCGATCAGATCCTTTCAAAATAAAATTATGCCCTAAGCCGAGTTAATATATTTCTTGTAGTTAATATATTTCTGGTTGTATATTTTATACTTTAGCTGGGATCACTTTAATGTAAATGAGTTGTATATTTTGGAATTCGGAAAATATCATGACAAGACGTCAAATTACTATTTTTGATAATCAGTACATAGTATTAAAAATTTGACAACAAATTGACATGACCTAACCCACGATAAATATTACATGGCTGCTCTTTACAGCTTAGAGATATACCTCGTTCTCATAGGAAAAGAGGTATAGCGGCAAAATTGTGTGGCAATGATTTAGGCTCGTATTTATAAAGCGATCTCAAGTTTGACAGCAATATTAAGTATGGATTTGACAGGTCGTTTTGTACTGAAATGACATTTCTGATACGCACTTAAACTCGCTGTCACTCTTGAGTGCTGATTATCAATACGGGCCTTAGTGACTATCCTTTTAAATTCGTTGAAAACGATGCAGTTACGAGTATTAAAATCGTGTGCACTGCGCCAAACTTCATTCCAATAGTTTCTATTCAGAGTATTTCGTGGAAGCCTCAGTTGAACTGATTCCAGAAAGTATTGTGCACTAGGAGGTTTGCAGAAATCCGAATTCGTCATCACATTGGAAAAGCGTTCCATCCATTTCACGAAATTGAATATTCCATCAATTCCTAGGAAATACTCAGTTCACTGCACTGTCTGTCTGGGATCTACTACAAAATGCTGCTAAGTAATTAAATTCATGACACTGAACAGCATTTCCTTGTATTATTATAATATAACGGGTGTAAGGGACAGCGTACCGCAAACTGATAGGTGTTGCTCTGTCAACAAAACCGATCAACTTTCACCAGGATATTCTTTTAGGAAATGATATTTTTACTATTCCATATAAAATGACCGCCTAGTTCGGTATGAGGGGGCCATTTTTTTTATTTCTGAAAGAATTTCAAGTTATACAGTTTCATTGACTAAGCAACCCCCTAAGTATCAGTTTGTGGTACGCTATACAAACTCTATAGTTGCAAATGCTATTAGCACCCGGTATAACATAACATACATAATACCTAGTAATATAATAATATAATATCAATACTATTACATTCAAACCGGAATTTATACCTACTTAGTAGCAATTTGGGAAATTTCATTGTTCCTAAAGTTTGTTATTCAAACATAATTTTATTGTAATAATTATTCTTGTCTTACGAAATTAAATTTAAAGTCAAAAAATTCTTATATTACCGTATAGATATGAAACTTATTCAATACATATTTCGCAGAAACTGCAGACAGATAAATGTATCCCCACATGAACACAATCTGAGGAAATAAATTGAATTCAACGCGGCGATTTAGGGTCTAGACAGACGGACTGCAATCCAACTGCAATCCGACTGCCAAATGGCAGTTCAGATGCAGTTTGAATGCAGTTGGCTCGACTGCAATCAAACTGCACGTCGACGGGCAGTTGGCGTGCAGTTTGATTGCAGTCTGAGTGCAGTTACAACGACTGCACACCGACTGCAATCAAACTGCACGTTGACGGGCAGTTGACGTGCAGTTTCATTGCAGTCGAGTCAACTGCATTCAAACTGCACCTGAACTGCGATGCGAGGTAACTCAAATGTTCAAAGATTTTTATAGAGTATACAAAATCAGAAGGTGCAGTTTGAATGCAGTTGACTCGACTGCAATGAAACTGCACGCCAACTGCCCGTCAACGTGCAGTTTGATTGCAGTCGGTGTGCAGTCGTTGTAACTGCACTCAGACTGCAATCAAACTGCACGCCAACTGCCCGTCGACGTGCAGTTTGATTGCAGTCGAGCCAACTGCATTCAAACTGCATCTGAACTGCCATTTGGCAGTCGGATTGCAGTTGGATTGCAGTCCGTCTGTCTAGACCCATATGTGGATGGCTTTTACTTCAACAACAGTCCCCATATCGGGAGCGCAGTGGAGCGGAGTGACGCCCTATTCTGGATATATAGAGTGTAAGGGACAGCCTCCCACAAACTGATATCCAGTTAACGAAAGTGAAGGATTTTGACAAGGATTTTTTTATTGGGTTTCTTACACAAAATTGTCTGATACAGGTAGTCATTTTGACAGGGATAGTCATTTGGGAAAGTCATTTTTCTTTTCTATTCATTACACCCTATATAGCATTTCGAGAGTTTCTTTGAAAATATATGTATAGAACTGGAAATATACTTTGAAAGTAAGAATTTAAAACTAAGTCATAGTTACCTCTACTCTAGTCAAAATTATGTTTCAGGGACTTCATGTGAGGAAGGTAGGTATTCCTTAGGTAAAGTGTTTGTGGGGAAAATTGACCGCGGCTTTATAAACTTTTATTTTGTACCTTTTTTATATTAAAAAAAAACATATGCACAGTTTCATTACGAATTTATACAATAATTCAGTTTAGTTCAACGTATCGATCATCGCGAAAAGCGGGATGCTGCCAGTCGACACATGCCGTTTTCACAATCTGCCACTAAATTGGATAACAAAACGCTGACTCTACGAATGAAATCCCCTTTCGTGTATTGCGACTGAAATAAAATTTGCGGATCGTGTGTATCGCCATTTTCGTAGAGTGTGATCAAAGATGGAAATCCAATCTTTCACCTTCCATCCTTACTCTTATTGTTATTCTTACCTATACATATTAATAATGTTTATTTTTAGGTTAGAATATCGCAAGCAGGATTAATTATATCAAATGTAACTAATTACCTATGTAAGTATTTTTAAATGGTTCAACATTCGAGTACATCTCCCTCCCTCTTCTTATTAGGGATCCTATGGTGGTCAAAAGAGGATAGCGCTTGTCATTAATACCTACTTTTTGTGCAATAAATATCTACAGGGTGTGACAGAAAATATTTCATAAGAAAATTGTTGTTTGATTGATGTACATTCGTACATTGATTGAGTATGTACCTACTATTCTATTGGTTGACTGATTAGGTTCCCGTACGTGTGTGTGCAAGTCCAACGCATCCTTTGCGTAAAACATTTTTCGCAGGTCAGAATGAGGTTCTTATTTTTTCCCCTGTTTTCTTTTTGTTGACTGTTCAAAAAGAAATCGCAATAAAACTATATTATTCTGCAACCCGAGAGATCCAAAGATGGTCGAACGCGCAAATCAATGTAATGCGTTGCTAATCGCACAGACCCCGTCTAGAGCAAGTCTACTGTCTAGTCCAATCTAGTCTAGTCTAGACTACTTCTGCTTTCCGCTGACTCTTTTCATCTGCAGTCTGCCTGCACTATAATTAATAATGTCAGACGGAATGGAACGTAATGTCTGCCGATCTGGCTGCCAATTCATTAAGATCTCCTCGGTCGTTTATAATTCGCAACTAATCTGAGTTCACAACCTCGGGGCTACAGATTTAACGTTTGTTCAAATTAAATCATTCTTTGAAGCATTTTTTTAGCTTCTCATTTAATTTTATTCGTCAAATAAACAAATTGACGCGCTGAAGTTCCCTTGGTAGTTATAAATTACAAATTCTTTTAGCACGTCCGGATTTTAGGTATTTTAGGTCATAGTATAATTCTCAATTTTTGATATATCAATTGACACTACGAAATCGTTATTTAGTTATCATTTAACGCAGTAAAAATATAATTAACATAGATGGATATGAATAGCTTGCGACTTCAACGTAAATTAGCACTCGTTGATGTCTTTTGTATGAAGATTTTTATTTTTTTCTGGTTACGGTACTATTCTAGTTATTAAATTCAAATAATATATTTAGGTATATTCTGTTGTTTTTCTTGACTATAAAATTTACTAATATAACTAATAAAATAAAAAGAAATATGACTAGAAATCACTGAAAATTAGGGTGCCTCATTAACTTTTACTTTGAGCCGCCCAAGAAATACATTTAAACAGTCAACGTTACAACAAAGCTATGTAAATCTGAATGAAAGTCATTAACTAAGTTTGCGAACAAAGGCGTCACCTGGTGGCAGCGAGTGCAAATACGTTTTAGCCGAATTAGAGAAGTGGGCGTCTGGGAGCGAGGATTACTGGTGTCAATTTGATATGAATGTGACTTATCTAAAATATTTATTTATTTTATTTTATTTTCTTTGGAATATTTACAGACAAGTGTATAAAATATAGAAATAAGATAGATATTGAAATGCTATTAACAGATCACCACAAATAGTAAAGTATGTTCTACTGTCAAGGGCTCATGAATGAGAGAACAAAGAGGGACGGCAGGTAAAACAATCAAAAGTAATGGTAGCTGGTAGCAATTCGTAGTTGCAAAAATCACGACTTAACTAATACGATAGTATCTAATTCGATAATATCCTATTACCAAAGGTAACTAAGTATACGGCGGCGGCTCTGCCTATAGTCGTTATTTCAAAGGGCACTAAAGCGTCATCTAAATCTTAATCCTTTAAAAAATCCTTTTTCTATTTACTCATGAGTCTCATGACAGGATAGACTTATTTTGGTTAAGTCGTATACTAACAGAAACGATACCAATGTAGTATATTCTGCGGCAAGGGAACAAGCTCGCCTGCTGTCGCCATAGACGTATATTGCGACTATGTGCGCGTTATAAAGTCCTGATTTTCATAATATAAGTAGAAGCTATACCACAGAATATTTTTAAAAAAATTACCGTACCTGCCTGCTATACCATCCAACCATGCCATCCACAACATCTGGACATGGGACTCCTCAATTTGGAGGGTATTTGCTTGTACCTACCCACCACCGTGTCTGGCAGGTGGATTGGCAAGCGCGGCGAGAATTCAAATAAGAAGACGAAAGAAAAGAATTTCGTTCAAATAGGTTAACAAAGCAACAGTAGATCTCGAAAAAAAAAGTTTTATGAAGTAAATTGCCAGTCGTCATCGTCAATGGTTCTTTTCTTACGATACGGTCAGTTAATTTGCCTGAGTTCGCTTGTTCTATGATGAATTTACCATTCAGGAATTAATAAGGACCCTCGGGAGTAGCAATTAGTCGGAGCAAGAGCGGTAGCAACATCAGCTGACTGCGTTACCGGTCGTTCAACTGTTTGCGCAACCAATTCGAGCGGTTTATGAATGGGGAGACGTTGCTAGGCAACGCGACCCTCTCGAGACTCCTCTTGACCCTGAAGGTTTTGACGCGTCGGGCGTCGCATCTCCTCTCCCCTATATCTTTTTTTTTTGGCATGCGAATGCGTTTTATTTCACGATAACTCTGTGATTCTATTTTCCTTTGTTACTATAATTTCAATTATAGAGTTTGCCTTGTACATTATTTAGCGTCTCTTGGGCTAATTAATAAAACCGTAAAGCACTGTTTTGCTTCGACTGTTTATGGTAGGTGTACCACGGAGTACCACCCAAAGGAAAAAAACACTTAAAAACACATATTAGTGCCATCTATTAACAATACACTGAACTTCTTTCTACTCTATAAACTATGCATGCAATCCACCAGTGTGGTCCACCACCCTACCACATTGTCATTCGAGCTAGTTGGCTATTATTTGTCTAGATGTCGCTACTATCGAACTGAAATGAAATAAAATATTATTGTGTTTAACTACGTAGGTTAAAGTTAGTTCTAGTATTAAAATGTTATGTAAATATGAATTGAATTAAAAATTTATTTTTTAATCAACATCATTAAATAACTGTAGTATGTTAGTAAAACCTTGGATAAAACATAGACTCACACTCATTCATATGACTACCGCTAGATGTCACAACAATCACGAATAATTTGTCAAACACGGTAAATTTTAGTTACAAAGGGCTATTTTACATCGATTATTGCATTTTATTTCAGAAAATTTAATTTTATAATGATTTCCTAACATTTTATATCATTATTATAAAACAATAATCCATCCGTAGTGTGATCGCATAATTTGGCCCTGAGATCATATGACGAGGTGGCCGAGTGGTTAAGGCGTTGGACTGCTAATCCAATGTGCTCTGCACGCGTGGGTTCGAATCCCATCCTCGTCGATTCTTTTTATAGCACTATTATTACATAAAGTTATTTAAAAAAATATTTTGATATTTTTAACCTAATATTATTCCAGTTCAGAATTTACTAGAATTTGTCTGTGCGAGTTTATACCTAAATAATAACTTTACATACTTGGCAATTTTTTAATTTTGCTGAATTACCTAAATTATAAGTTTTAATATCATGTACACCTACATTATGTATTCTGACATAGACTAGTATAGTAGAGTAGTAGTGAGTTCTCTTGAGCTGAGCATGACCTGCTTAATATAGGTAGGTACTTAGGTAATTATAATCACTCGATTTTTCGAAAATAAGTCCACTCTTCTATTTAGCAGTCGTAATCAGGTGATATCGAATGTAATCACAGGAAAAAAGAGATATAGAGAGATAACATACTGGCTTGCTATCATCCGTTACAGTTTATCTAGACCTGTTTCCATTATCTTATCATGTATGTAGGTACCCTTTATTTTTCATGAGTTGGTATTTAGCTATGTGCAGGGCGTGCCAAAGTGTCCTTCTACATGAAACATCTGTGATTTTTTCTGCGGTTTAAAAGTTTTCTGGACATATGATACGTTGTGGTGTTAAAAAGTGCAGTGACAAGAGGACTGTGAGTGTTTAAACTTTTTTTATAGATAAGCAAAGTGAGTGAGTCATTCCATATTGAATTGTGCAGTGCCTGTATCATAGGTAGGTACGTAAGTGTAGAGTCAAAATAATTCTTGGGACGATTTTGATAAAATAAAAATGCTTTTCTAATGTTTAAATGACACATTTAGATTGTGACGCATACATGAATATAACATTGTGACACTTCGAAAAGAATTAACTGCATATCAAAATGCAGTTAACTTTATATTAAATCGATACCTATAAATGTATTAGGCACGCGTCTAAAAGCAACAGTGATTAGTACATTAATATTTTAAATAACTACCTAATAGTAATATCGTCTTAAGCAGATTAGATAAGTAGGTCATATGAGGGCATGGCCTCGTCTTAGTACGAACGAGTATGACAACGTGACTGGAACCAATGATATCTCTAGTAGTTATCAATTAAAGTACAACTGATTTCCGAGAAATTCTGCAAAACACTTATTTATCTGCTAAAAAATATTCGTAGAGGAAAAACTGAAACTATTATTTTTACGATAACGCATTATAGTATAAATATAAATATGCAACCGGAATCTCCGCTTTTGAGAATTTCCTTTGCTCTACATGTGCCAAAATTATCATGTCGAAAATTTTTTTAAAAAACTGTCCATTTCTAATTAACATTATGAATAGGCTGGCAGCTAACTTAAACCAATTTAATTTTCACTTTGTAGAAATTTAAGTAGTAGAAAGAAAGTCAATTGACGATTTATGTGTATGTAGTACCTATGTACGTCTTAAGGAAGTTTTCTAGATTCTATATAACCAGATTCTAGATGCCTTCCTGCGTATCTAACCCAATACATAACCCAACCCAATACATAACTTGGTAAAGATGCTCATGAACTAGTTAGATATTCGTATTACTTTGCCACTTAACCCTGTAATGCATTCCTACTTTAATGTGAATGCAAAAAAAAAAACACGGTTTCGAAACATAGACCTACGCATAAACATATAGTTAGACCTATTTGTAAAATCAAATATAGGTACATACCTACTAATTTAAAAGTAGCACATGTAAACAAAATTACTGAATATTGGGTAACCCTGACTAATTCGCTTTTAAACTCTTATCTTTATTCTTTGATAACGTTTATGGTATGGGTGCAGTACCTACCTCTTACAATAAAAATATGATTTCGCGTCTAGTCTATACTAGGTAAGTACTACAACACATTAGGTAGGTATGTGTGTAGTATGACCTCATGATAAAATAACGATCAACAAGCCTTAGAATTAGAAACAGATTTGAGTCGGAACAGGAAAAAAATATGTAGACTTCTCAAGTAAACTAATTAAATAGCAGTCACATGGGTAAGGGCATCATGCACCTACGGAAAATTATTATGATGATTTACACTAATTAACAAACTCACTAAAAGAATGAGTAGGTAGGTATATACCTTTAGTATAGTGCCCATATAATACCTTTCATTTATCAAAGCTCAATATAATTGTGTTCTATTATGTTTACAAATAAACTACTTAATTTTACTATCTTTTCGACGGTGTTCTAGAAAGAAGTATTGATCAATAAATATTTAACTTTGATGTGTTACTTCTCATTGAAATTAAAATGATTACCTACTTTACCTAGTCAATAAACAAACCAATTAACATTAAGTAGTGGTATTACTTATTAAAGTAAATAATGTTTCATAGGGATTTTATAGGGATAGTCGAGGCTTTTTTACAAAATTACTTATATTATAAAGTTTATTCGATTTTTTAACTCTACTTACATACCAGGTGTACAGAGCGTACTAGAAACTGATAGGGGTTTCTCAGTCAACGAAACTGAACAACTTTCACCAGCAAATTCTTTCAGGAAATCATGAAATTTTTTGGCCATCCCAATGGGCGCTTTTCCACTAGACGTCACGTCAACGGCAACGGCGAGGCACGGTGACGATCACGTGACAATATCTATGGGAATCGATGACATGCCGTGACGGTGCCGTGCCGGCAAGTGGAAAAGCGTGTCATATAATTTCATTGATTTTCATACATTATCTCTTCCACGATATCGTCGACGATACCGTGCCGTCGCCGTTGCCGTTGACGTGCCGTCTAGTGGAAAAGCGCCCATTCTAAATCACCACATCACCTCTTGGTCAGACAATTTGTATGGGAAATCCATTTCCCAAAAGAATTTCCTGGTGAAAGTTGTCCAGTTTCGTTGATTGAGCCACCCCTCGCTCAGTTTCTGGTACGCTGTCCCTTACAATCGGTATTTAGGCGTTGTGTTGTCAGAGGGAAAATTTTAGACATTTAATCTTTGAAATATGTAAATATACCGATGTTAATAACTGCTTCACCTTCAGAAAGCTGTACTAACTAATATAAAACACCTTCAGAAAGTTCTACTAACTAATATAAAACAAACACTGAAACACAGGAAAATATCTTATTCCCACGTACGTACAATACAACTAAGTCGCGTGAGAAACCGCGGTGCTAAAAGCTAGCATGATTAATGCATAAGTTAATCATTACAATACAATACAATACAATACACTTTATTGCACAAAAACACATAAATTACAAATTAAATAAACAGAAAAGTAGTACAATTGGCGGCCTTATTGCTAATGTATCAATATCTTCCAGGCAACCAGGCAGTAGGAAACAGCGGAATAAATTAATTGAATAAATAATAATTTATTTACTGTTCATTGTGACTTGTAACATGAAAATGTTAATTATATGTTCATAAGGAATGATGACACCATAACTACCGGATATAAAATGACTAAAACAAAGACTTTCCTTCATACAAGTACATCCGCGATTCTATGACCGCTCCTTGAAATGATAAACAAAATAATCTTACTAAAGAATGTGTCATATTTATTCTTATCCAATCAGACTACTACCCGCTATTATCGAAACCTATCGGAATTTTTGATTAGTTACAATTTATTATACAACATGATGCATTCGCCTGCGGCTCGGACTTCAATTGCTGGTTTTCCATGCCTCGACAACAATGTACTATTGTAAGCTATTTTATGTACCTACGATTAGCTAAAACAAATCAATAAATACCCGTATAAATAGTTAAGAATAAGTATTACAAAACACAGAAATAAGATATTACTTATAATGAATCAGGTACATAGAGAGAAAGACCTCATTTTAGTTCTGTCGTTTAAAATATATCAATGGCAATTAAGAAAAAAAAAAAGTTATACTTAAGTAAGTTATACCTCACGTAACGTAATCCTAATCGATCACCTTATCAATGATAGGTAAAGCTTTTCAGTCGCTTTGTATGTTAAGCCATCAATATAGTGTCTAGTGTCTACATCTACGGTCTACCTATACATGCCTATAAATAAAATTCGTAATTTTATTAAATTGCGTGTACCTTTTAGTACCTACTTAAATTTATTATTTGCAGATAATAATGTATTGGCCGGCCTTAGTACTGCTGGTCGCAACAGGTGCGTCTGCGCAACTGACAGCTCAAAGCAGCGTAGCACCAGAACTAAGAGAATGTTACATGAATGGAACGTTACTTAATAGAAACAACCTACCTCCAACTACCATTCCTGTGCTTATAGACATCATACGGCAGATTGAAGACAATCCTAACGTAAACTTCGACTTGAGGCAAATCGCTGTTCTGCTTTTGTACACGTAAGTTGATGGATAAAATCTAAAGAAACATTTTTATACGAAGTCAATGTGTGTCCTTCGTTGAAGACTAGCTGGAAGAAGCAATGGAGAAATCAGGGAGGCCTTTACGCAACAACAGTGTGACGATAAGACGTTAAAATACAAATTATGTTACGTTTTCAGGTACAGACAAGATGGTATCGAGTTTCATCCGACAGATACTCAAGGCGTAGTATCAGTGAACGTATTGCCCTATGCTCCTACCTTCCATGCGTTCTTTCGGCATCGATTGCTGCTCACCAGGATAATACCTAACAACCAAAATCCATTAGCTAATGATACGATTCCAGCTGTCCTAAAGGTACCTATACCATAGTTATTTGTCTAATAATTGATAATTTTCAAAAATTGAAGTTGAAAATAACTGTTTTTTTTACTGTTATCCAAAAGTGTGCACTTCATCACATGTTGTCAACGACAGTGGATGCAAGGGTAAGAGGAGATGAACAGAACTGTAACCAGATGCAACAGTACCGAGCCATGAGGACAATCAGAGACACTCGATCTATTGACGATGATGTCGAAATTCTGGACGATGCTGTTTTGTAAGTACCTATTAAATCATTAAATTACTTTGATTTGATAAAAGAAAAGTAAAAAACAACCTGCCATAATTTTTGGTCTGTGATTGCAGAAAGAGCGCTAACAAGAATGGTCAAATGAGACAGTACAACCCTAAAGACGATGTAGAAGTGAGAGGATATGGTACTTCCAGATCTGAACGTCAATCATCAGGAGACAGCCAGTGTCCAATTATGACTGGCGTCGTTTCCTCGAACTGGGGAGCGATTTCAGCTGGAACTGTGATCGCTGGTATAGCAAGTGGTGCGCAAACGCAGCAAGTGCCAGTCACGGAGCTGGCTAAGAGTTCCGCTGTTAATTACAATGACGTTCAGCAGTATGTCACTGCGCTATATCCGGCAACCCTGTCAGGTATCTAACTCAGACCACTACTCAGACTTATTTATTCACAATGAAACACGTAAGTAAGATGATATCATAGGAATACGAATTGTTTTATCACAGGTGACTTGGCGGAAGCTGCTCTCATTCAAGGAACAGAAAGAGGTAGCAGCTCCATATCTACTGGAGCAGCTGGGGGCTGGAACAGCACAGAAGCTAGGAGATTTTGGATGCTCCATAATCGTATTAATATTGAGATGACAGACCCTGAGATCAGAGGAGGTGTTGACGGTTTCTTGTTGGGTTCTACCATTAATACTCATTTACAAACTTACAGCAATTTGAAGCTGTCTCAGTTACTTGATATGTATTATTCTCCCAGAGTAAGTCGTACGATATTCTAAAAATACAAATGTATTTTACAATAAAATACCTATCAAAAAAATAATAATGATTTTTTATTTCAGAATGGAGTGTTTAATTCAGAGTTCAGAGCTTGTAATCGCCTCGCTTTGTCTCAGCAATACATAACAGACACGACGTTAATTGCTGAAACCTATGCCTTTGCTGCGGCACTTGATACCAACATGCCATTACGAGGAACCATTACTGGAGGACTATATCAACTGGTCACCAGTGCTGTACAGAGTTTCCAGAATTATATGAGTATGTTTAAATCTACCTTGGAGGATCGGCAAAGCGTCCAATGAGAAAAGATAGAATTTAGAAACAACTAAAATAAATAAATGAAATTGGATTCAAAGATATTTTAAATACTATATTGTATATGAAAATTTAAATATTATGAATTATTATTTCAGCAAACAACTTGCACGACATGACCTGTTTGACTACTATAGCTGCTGATATAAACTCCCGTTCGAAAACAAATCTCTATATCGTCTTGGATGCATCCTGGCAGTATTTGGCAGTATATCCCGCCATTTCCTACCTCTTGGATCAAATTGAAGTAAACAAGTTTGGGTCTAGCGTGACTCTTCTCAGTGCAGCTGATGGAAGCGTCGTGGTGAACACTACGTGGTCTTTGGCGAACTTCCACATGGAATACACTGCAGCACGGCATCAAGCTAGTAGGTGCAAAAGATCTAAATCTTTTAATGAAGCAGAGACAACTTTAACTAAAATTACGTAAAATTTCTTTTACAGTGCTTACATCAGTGAACTTGGAGACTGCATACACAAATATTCGAACTTTGATGCAAACCCAACTGGAGAACGAAAGGGCTAGAAACTATGTGGGTGGCAACTCAACAGTTCTTTTGTTCATGCTCAATGCTGGAAACTTGAACGTCAACGATCGAGTCCGGGAAGAAGCTAGGATTCTAAACGAAACAGTTCCTGGTAAGAATCCTTTTCATTATCCTTAAAATATTTTTAATAGCGAATGATTGTTGCGGAGAGCTATATAAGTAAATAGTAACTGAGAAATGAATGTCTTGCACTTTTCCAGATCTGAGGGTTCTCTTCGCTACATCATCGAACCAATTCGATACCCTGTGGACTTTAGTGCGAGACATGCATAATGATATCATGACTGTCGCCCCCAACACACAAGGAACAAATGTGGATATGATCATGAGTACTGTTCGTAACAGAATACGTCAAGGTAAGCAATACAGGGGGATTGATAGATACCATAGCTCAGCCTGTTTTTGAACAACTATTGTTCTGCGTCATATCAACCTGTCTGTATCCATTTGCATTGACCATGTTTCGTTCACAGTTGGAAGGAGAATCATCAATCCCCTCTGCGGATCAACATTCAATACCGATGGCACTTCCTCCGGAACACGCCAGTTCGAAGATTTCGTAGAACCTGGATACGTCAACTTCTACGCAATTAGTCCCAACTACTTCTACGCTAATAATGACAACAGACGGGTTAGAATTATCCGAGCAAGTTCCGGAAGTGGCAGCCTCGTTGTCTGTCATTCCCGTATATTTGCTCAGCCCAGGTACTGTGCCTATTTAAGTATTTCTTTTTTTTTCCCTGAATAAGTAGCAGAACACTTCCAATTTATTTTCTTATTTCTTTTCCAGTCAAAACTCAACGGGTGCCGGTGAAAATGATATTACATGCCAATCGCTAGCTGGTACTGGCAACGTAGAGATCAGTCTTCAGAATGCTTGCTCAGCATACTGGACCATCAACTCCTGCCCGTTCTTGTATATCTCCGTCCAATCGTCTGCAGCCGCCGATGCTGCTACAACAGCTGTTTGCACTGGTAAGAATTGTCTGACATTTTTTAATGTGTTTCTGGCGATGGTCATTCACTAGTCTCCTCAATACCAAGAAGAGGAGTTTGTGAACCCAGTCAGCGGTTAGGCAGATAGTTGTAAGGTATCAAGCCAAGAAGAAGACTAACCATAACCAAACCACCCCTATTTTAATATCCCGAAACAACATTATATTTTCATGTAAGTAAATAAATACTAATCGTATTCTTCTCTCTTCGTTGTCGTACTCTTTATTTTCTGAAGGTCATCATCGTATTAGTTTTTGTTCTGATAGGCTTCTGTGGAGGTTTGAACTAAGATCCTCCATGCATTCCTTTCTTGTACAATCACGTTCACTTACATTTAGTTCCTTGTTCCACAGACAACCA
>JARACY010004063.1:0-28944 GCA_029255725.1 Scrobipalpa atriplicella | reverse complement strand
CAATCTGTATTCTATACTTACTTTCATTACCGAAACCACCCTTTCAACCGAAGTAACTAGATACAACCTTTATTAAGTTACCTTTCCGAGAGGTATAGAAAGCAAAGAATTATCTATTAAGGTGAGGTTGGTCGCATTCAGCTATTCACGTATTCCACGAACCGACGACGCTTTCAAATTAAGCTATATAGACCGCAATGTACTAAGAATGGTCCCGATTCTGTTGTAGACACAAATTACTAATTACATATTATTAGGAACTAAAAGGCTAGGTTACACTGACAGCGATGGAAACAATGGGAGTTTTAAGCACGATACTTGTGACTTCCTGCAGAGGGCGCTGAAACTGGCTAAAAAACGTTTCTTTGCACGGAAAAGTTTTCCATACAAAAATGCTCTCCTAACCTCATCTGAAATTTTGTATGGACAAGGCAATTTTTTTATTTCAAGATAACAATTTTGTGCTTTGGGAAACTTGTTTGTTAGAACATGGTGGTTTAAAGGAATGCAGTACTTTTTTTACACCCTGTATAAGGTGGTGTGGTGTTTTAGTAGCTTAGACTAAATCTTTTGGCTCTTTAGTAATTCCTATGTTTGGTTTGAAGTCCTGCAGGAAGCTAGGCTTGGCATCTGTGCATTGCGTGGAGTTGCTCTGGAAGCAATGCTCCGCGATGAGAGCCTCACCATCACATTCACAAACAAAGCAAGCATCTTTGACTTGACCAACCTTCTTACACTCATAGCGGGTATGCTCATGCTTCACCAAAATGGGTAGATGCCCAGTTGGAAAGTGCATCAGATCCTGGTCTACGTTTTTATCGGGTTTTTGTGTGGTTGCGTTTCCTGTGTTCCGGTCTGCAGTGGAGTTATCTGAAATGAATTTCTCGGATTATAATGTACGTATGCTATGCAAGTTACATGCTACATTTTCTATACAATTAATAAGAAAAACATCCAGTAAGCTGTTGTGGGTGAGAAAGCTTCTTTGACAACCTTGCGCCTAGGAAAGTAGATCAGTTCAGTAGTTTTAATCATCGTCATTAGTTCATTACGGTCTATTAACGTCTCCTGCAGATAGTATAGATAGGCCACCTCTCTTTTAATTATACGTCTCTAAGTTTTCAGTCCTGTGCAATATAACAGAGATTTTGCCTAAACCAAACTACTGCGGCTCTTATCGCTTAATACAATAGAAAATAACTAAGTGCATAAAACTAATACCTCCTCTCCTGCCCATTGGCAAGTAGTTGAACCCAGGGAATGGTTGCTCGCAGTGGAAATCTTCAGGCAGCGGACGACAGAAGTAGTTGATTTCACCCATGTATGGACAGATGCACTGCTTGCATCTAGGAATTATAAAAAAATAATCACGTCTTCGTACAATGGGTTCGATTCTAGATGCCATCTAAATTTAAGTTTACTTGTCTCTTTCAGATTAATTTTATATTATTTGGTTTTCGATTATAATCTAATGATTTTATGATTTTATGCGGTAGGTATCTGCCAAATATAACCGCCGTGTAATTAAATGGCAGATAAAATACAGAGGATATGTGCAAATGCGCGCCAAAATAATGCAGAAAAAGTGTAAAACCATGTATAAGTCACCTATCCTTTTTCAATCTTATTATTTCAAAAGTGACAGATTTTAATATTAGCTTTAGCCCTTTATACGTCTGTGGCTTTAGCGGAGCCCAATATGAGACAGTCCTTCAATTACATAATAAATCTAAAATCACAGGACTGTCTGTCGATCGACTTAAAACTTTTAAGTATAAGTAAAGGATAGGTGACTTCTTCCTTTTCTTAACTTTAAGTTAAAACCCAAACGAAAAAGAAGAGGAAGAACTGTCTGTGTATTTCTGTTCTGCAAGGCTATGATGCGCACTGTAGACTTCAATTTGTCTACATGTGTTGCATACCAGCTATGATGCGCACTGTAGACTTCGATTTGTCTACACATGTTGCATACTTCACTCTGATTAATGCCTGTTCTTTTCCGATGTGAAGTGCGCAGCGAAAGAGATAATGTGTAGACAAAACGAAGTTTATAGTGCGCATCATAAGCCCCCTGTTCCACCAAGCTACTGCTTCTTCACTGTAAATAATGCCTGTAATTTTTCGTTGTGAAGTGCGCAACGAAAGACATAATGGTGTAGACAAAACGAAGTTTACAGTGCGCATCATAGGCCCGCTGATGTGGTAGGTTTTCGAAACCCTCGAATCCTCTTTCTGATGTTTAACGTTGAAAAAAAAAAATTACTGGGTAACAACTAATTTACTGTTCGACTAACATGACTTCTTAAAAATCCTCACACGTAGACCGAAGGCCGAAGGTAAGGTAAGATAAACTCTAGACTTTATGATCAGTCAGAGAGCAACACGATTCCGATAAAATATTGATATGTAAGTAATATTCTCTTGCATCAACATCAGCTATTACATTCCATCCACCTTCTCAAGTTACAGCCATAAAATGTGAAGATAAAACCGGCCAAATGCGAGTCGGTCTCGCGCACGAAGGGTTCCGTACTTACCATCATTTATAAAAATGGAAAAAAAATCATGTCTGTTGTCCGACTCGCACTTGGCCAGTTTTTAGTATTTGTTGTTATAGCGGCAACAGAAATACATCATCTGTGAAAATTTCAACTGTCTCATATTCATATTCACTATCACGATTCATGAGATACAGCCTGGTGGCAGACGGACAGACAGACAGCCAAGTCTCAGTAATAGGGTCCCGTTTTTACCCTTTGGGTACGAAACCCTAAAAATTACCTTAAGGCTTAAATTATTAAAGGCTTAGTTAGATTATTAAGGCTTACCGGATTATGTACATTGATCCAGGAGTACACTTGTTTCTGTTCATAGTGGTGGTGAAGTTGATGGTCATGCAATCTTCCCGACGAGTGTTCAACTTACGGAAGGAGAAGTCTCTGTTGCTTCCAGTTAGTTCTGGACCCTTCAAAATCACACATCTTAGTAGAAATTACAATACTTTTGGCAGATAAAGAACAAATGCTTCCATCCTTAAAAAATATCCTTACGTCGCAAAATGTCCCTTGGTTGCACAATGTCCCTTTTCGCAAAATGTCCTTTTTCGCAAAATGTCCCTTTCGATTTTTCAAAGTCATTTTAGCAGACGCACCACCTTTGACTCTAAAAAGATCACCGGGGTGGGGCTGCTCGACCGGTTGGGGTGAAGAGTGTGAATCTATCTAATAGGGACACGAAATAGACATCATTAGAAAGGCAAATTTTGCGAAAAAGCCATTGTGCGACGATACCTAAAAAAATCCTTATGTGTTGTAAGATAATTTATACTTACTTCAATATCTCTATCTTCGTCACAGAAAGTTGGAGAGCACGTTGCGTAGATCCTCAATCCCATATCAGGGCACACGCAAAGCTTGCATCCAGCCACGTATTCTTCACCAGGAAAACAGTGGTCTAGGTTTCTTGTCGCATCTTCAGTGATATGGTTGCCAAGAAGACTTTCCGACAGCTGGAAGATCTTCTTCCAAGGTGCAGAATCAGCGCAAGTGTAGTTTGTGCAAGCTCTTTCAGCTTTATTTCCATTGGGTGGACATACACACACGTTGCATTCGTCACTGAACAGCTGTCCAGGAACGCAAGCATCTGACCTTAGGAAACTCTTCTCGCAGTGATTCTTAGTGCATTTGGCCACGTTCTTTATGCCGTCACGTGGACAGAAACATATATTGCAGTCTACTTCGTAATATGCCAACGGATCGCAAGCGAATTTGTCATTACTGGTAGGAGGCGTGGTGAACGATGAGCAATCGTTTTTGGTACAAACTCTATCTGACATTAAACCATTTTCGGAGCAAATGCAGAAATTGCAATCCACGTTTGATATGGAACCAGGGTTACAAGTGTTGCTTATTGGTTCATTGTGAGATGCCGTTGGATGTATATTGTATGATGCTTGAATAATACGCTTCGAATCACAATCGTCGTAAGTGCACCACTTAGGGTCAATCTTCCCTTGCTTAGAGCAGACACATGTATTGCAATCAAATTCAACGAAGGTACTTGGCTCGCAAGTTACATTATAATCTATAGCGACATGAAAGTGGCTAGTTTTATTACTTGATTTTATAATATTTTTGTCTGGAGTCGTGCAAAAATTAAAATTCGAATTTCCTGTATCAGGACACAAACAGTACTTTCCTTTTTCTAAGTAGATACTACGAGGATTGCATGTATCGCTCGCAACAACTCGTTCTATGGCTTCTTTATCTACAACATACTTATTTTTGGGTGAGACCATGAGATCCTCAAGTACTCTCAGCTTGCTTTGATAAGAACATGCTCTGGAGCAGAACTCGTCCGATGTAACCCCATTACGTGGGCATAAGCACTCCAAACAATACGAGACCATTTCTCCTGGACTGCACGTTTCATTGTCAGTGTCATATTTTAAACCTTCATATCGCAGACACTCGTGTTCAAGACAAGACCTTTCATCAACTTTCCCGCCGTGATTGCAGTCGCAGTACATACACCTCGGCTTTGTGAATTCATGGGGAGTACATGTCTTGTGTTTGTTTTTTAAATAGCGAAGAGTTCCGAAGCCAACTGGATGAGTGCAAGTAGCATTCGTGCACAGTTTGCTATCGGGTATACCGTCATCAGGACAAAAACAAACGTTACAGTCTTTTCTATATACTGCTTTAGAGATACAATGACGAGACGTTTTCGATCGATTCCTTACGCAAGTTTCTATGCATTTATCCAGGTTGAAATATCCATCTTCGGAACATAAGCAATGTAGACAGGGAAACAGATACATAACTTTGGGAATACAAATGTTTTTCTTCGAAGCCATCTCAGATTTCGACGGTTCTTTACTGCAGGAGATGTCAAGAGCGCAGCGAGCATCTAAAGATCTCCCAGAAGCTGGACATATGCAGATATTGCAGTTGATGTAATATTTTTTGAAGGGATTGCACCATGGCAGAATAGCGGTCAAAGTTTCATGGACGTTTTGGTGTGGGTGAGGCCCTGAGCAGCTGGTGTCTTCAGTACAGGCTAGTTGGCCGGTCTCCTGGCAGATGCAGCGACTGCAGCCTTGGAAGATGACTTGGCCGGGCTTGCATACCTGACATTATATTGATTAAAAACGGGAAATTTACCGCGGATGTTAATTTCAATAGAGGTGATGGTTTTAAGCTGTCAAGTATGTGAAATCCAGTGATAGGTATGTGCAAAAAACACTCGCAAAATACTGTGCCTAAATCTGATACTGTTAGTTTTGTGTGTCGTGCAAGTGAAAATGTGTCAAGTGGTAGTGCGCTTTTGGAGGAGTCGAGTAATATGAATTCGAACATCGGTAAACGCAACTGAAGGAGGGTAGACACATATGTTTGCCCTTAACCACCACCACCCGCAAGTTCCTCAGTCGCTCCGTGATCATGATGTATGAAACTACATCGAAATATCGGACACACAATCAAAATGGAAAACCACGGTAAATTTCCCATTTTTAATCAATTCAATGTTGATAACCGTGAGAGTTGTAAAAAGACTATTTGTGTACCTGACGCCTCGCTATTGGATAGCATCCCGCCTCAGTCCACTGCCCTGTGCTGTTGCAAGTGCAAATCTTACTGTTCAGAAGCGTTTGAGTGTTCGGAACGCACACACCTGTCAAAAATGTATATTGAAAGTTTTTTTTTTTCAAACCAACGAAATCATGAAAGTGGACATGAAGGTGAAGGATCTTCTTATACTAGCCGATGCCGAAGATCGGATGATATGCTGAAGAGTGGAGAAGAAAATCAAGAACGAAAGGAAGACAAAAGACTAAATTAAAGTGGCATACTTACGTGAAGCACTAGTTTTGTACGGAAATCGTGTTAATAAAATAAGAAATGCCACTTTCCTAAACATAATTTAAACTAAAATAGAAATAACAAGTTTACTTATAAAATTAATTCTTAAAAGCTAATTTCATGCATGGGTTACGTTTAAGTCATTAAAATTTGATTTCTCGACTGTTCTTTGTGTTAATTTTTCCCCCTTTGCAATAAAAACATTGACGTTATTAAAATGTTGATGAGAATTCCTGAATGAATAAAAGATTTTGAGATGCAAATCGTTAAATGTTGCAAATAAATTGATTTTGTTATCAACATAAAACTGCGCAGAATATTCGGTTATGTTAATTTTACGCATTTATCCTTTGTACCTTGAACCCTGCGTACATTGTAGGGTTTAACAAAAGGTCTATGACATATCCAAGAAATATCCGTATTATTGCCACTCAGAAATAAGGTTCTATATTTTTGACAAGTTGTCATAGTTATATTAGGTAGGTATAGGTAACATAATATACCCGCGGCTGAAATAATTTTACCATGAGAATCAGTATGTAAAGAGGTTTTAAAAGTGATTATTAGCTTTAGAGTTTTTCCGTTATATAGATACAAAATATTTTCTCTATATTTATACAAAGTAGATGTAGGCTGAAATGATGATTATAATATTATTATGGTTGTTCGAATCCAAGTTAATATTTTCAGGAGCAATACTCATACATATCAAAAGGTCATATAAATCGCCCCATAAATAAAACCTTTATACACCTTCCCATAAAAATTTACGTCTTGTGTTATGTAGGCCTTCGTCCACTTCTCTATAATATTTTATTTCTCGTAACCTAACCTAACTAAACATGGATATAATAGTTCCATCGGAACTGGTCTCCTATATTGTTTCAAATAGTGCAGAATTTTACGATCCTTCGTCTGAACTGCAGTTACTGATGTTTTTTAGAGGAATCATAAAATATGTACCTAAGTACCTATACCTATAATATTACAATATGTATTAGTATGTCGTTATTTTATTCTATTATCTTTTAATGCAATATATTGCGCCTACGCAGTCATCTTACACACCAAGAAATAAAAAAAATTAATAAATATCTCCTAAGTACCTTCTTAAAACAAATATCTTCCAGACTCCGTCGCTCTATGAAGTTATAGGTACATCAGTAAATGAATATGCACCCTTCAGTGGCAACAGGTGTGTTCCCGAGGAATGTGTCTAGTCTACAGTCCCCCCCCCTCTACATAACAACTCCCTCTTCACAGTGTCGACTTGTCAACCACCCCCATCCTCCCACTGTGTGCACGAAGATTCCAGACTTAGGACTTCTCTGGTTCTTTTTTTGGGAAATATTTGTAACAAAGTGAGTACAAGTGATAGACTGCGCTAATACCTATTAGTCCATGCGATGATGCCGGAGTAGAATAGCCATCAACGCTTCTCTGACCACAAGTGTCGTAAAAACCACCTTGGAATCGGCAGCAGCGATCTCTGTGAATGTTATATCTCGCAAAGCGCTCGCCAATCTGCCTGCCCAGCGAATATAATAACAATTATGTGAGTATGATAAATGGCCCAAACAGTTGCAGGCAGATGTTCAACAGTAGGTAACTAATATGTTCTGTTGCGGTTAATATAGTAGATAACCAAGAAAAAACTTTTTATTCATCAAATAAATACAAAGTGGTCACTAACAACACACCGCAGTCATAAAAACTAAACTAAACCTAACTTTTGTCTTCGGAAGAGGAGATTAAATAAATCTGCATATTCTTTAGTAACTTGATATTTGCATGAAAATGGACAATAATTTACTAATACATAATTAAAAAGGCATTTTGATAAAGGTTAGCTGAGACAGCTGCGGTGCCGTCCACCCACGTACATTAATTATGCAATCAATAAATTGACTTTAGGCATCTCTCAATACCACAATCCCTTAGTAACTGATTAATAATAGTCCTCCCTCAGTCAGCTCAATAGAACTGTCTCGAGCCACTGCAATAGCAGAGTGGCCGCCTAATAAGGCGGTTTAAAAACTTTGACACCAGGGTTAGTTGAAATTACGCTTATCAATTTTCAAATTTTAATATGATGGAAACAGTTTTTTTAATAAGCCTTTGACGATCTGCCTACCCGGTACGGGATACAGCCGCT
This sequence comes from Scrobipalpa atriplicella, assembly GCA_029255725.1. Classification (NCBI taxonomy): domain Eukaryota; kingdom Metazoa; phylum Arthropoda; class Insecta; order Lepidoptera; family Gelechiidae; genus Scrobipalpa; species Scrobipalpa atriplicella. The sequence goes on along the minus strand of JARACY010004063.1, from coordinate 20,928 downwards.
GTAATAATGAACTAGTACGAACAAATGTAATATTTTTAATTGGAAAACTTTCCTACAAAAATGTCCCTAACTCCCTAGTCTCAATGGTACAGTGAAGCGGCTCTTACGGGAGCATGCATCAGACAAATAATGTAATCATCACATGCTACATCTATTTAGGACTTTACTCGTTACCTTTACGAGGTGCAAAGGATATCATCATCATCAGCCACAACAGTCCACTGCTAGACATGGGCCTCCCCAAAATTGGGGGTATATGCCATACTCACCACGCTTGGCAAGCGGGTTGGTGAGCGCAGTAGAAGTTTTCCATTCACAGGAAACGTTGCTCACCCATTCCCTGGATTTATCCCTTAGTCGCCTTTTACGAAACCCGCAGGAAGTTATGGGGTGATGCTATTCTAACCCGGCACCACACGGGCAAAGGATATAATAACTCGTTATGTTATGTTATTGAGTCAATTCAATCCGATGAATTAAACATTTGTTCCCAGATACTACCTCCAGGCTTGACCCCTTCTGGTCGCCTTAAAGGGGCATAACATTGTCTCATTTAATGATTGTCCCCTTCAAGGGGATGAAGGGGATGTCTTCCAAAGCCCAAAAACTTTTTTTTAACAAACAATTGTTTATAATTAAATAATTTAATAAATAAACAGTCCGGTGAGGTTTTTCATTTCATTATACGTTCCTAAACGTTCGTCTTACAAAAGAAACCGAATATTCCTTGTTTTTTTCCGAATGCCCTTAAGCATTGCCTGCTGACCCTGAAACAATCTAGGAAATAATCTTAGAAACCTCCCACATCTACTACCCTATTATGAAATTCCATTCCTAGAATTACAGACAAACAAGATGAGTTTCGTCAATCACAGAGAGAAGAACTCCACCATTAAAATTTGAAAATAATTACCTTGTATATATACGCGGAAAGCGTACCACGTGTAAGTTTATTTTATTAAGAAAATGATTCCTTTCCTTTTACTATTATTGGTTCTACTTATTTTATTTTCTGCTTTACGGGGAAACAGTCCAATTAAGTTTGAATTGAAGGTTTATTTAGTAGAATAAAGACAAGTGGGCTGCGATGTAGCACTTGTAGCGATTTGCTACGAAATACGTAGCAACTAAAACAATTTTTTATTTTCTACTTGGCGCTGCTGTCTACCCCGTAAGGGATAAAGGCGTGAGAAAATGTATTTATTCTTTCTTATAAGGTAGGTAAGGAATCAAACCTCTGGTCACGGAATCGAGAGCCCATGGCTCAGACCATCGAACCACGAACTATTGGTACAGATACTACATATACTCACGCCTTTATCGCTAATGGGGTAAGCAGAGCGTAAACGACCTAATCTAAGGTCGTTCCGCCACGTCTGACAAGTTTTGAGTCTGGAATAATCCAGATAGATCTGTATATTGCTATAGTGACAGGTTGTCAGCCCATCGCCTAAAGTACAATACTGAAACCCTCGAATCCCTTAGCTGATTTTTACAGCATGCCCGGGAGGAAATGCAGCTGGCACATTCTATGTTTTTCTTTAACTCCCGGTCCAGCAAGGAAGTAAGGTACAGGTACTAAGCTCCAAAAAAACTTGTTGAATCAGATAGAAGTCCATTAACTTATGTATAAAGTTTAATTCCTTTGAGAAAAGACGAAGATGGAAAAAGTTTTAATAACAGATTTTCACAATTTTCTTGGTAACAGAAGAGACAATGGTTTTCATTGTTAAAGTTACTCGTAGGTATATAGGGTCACTTTCACTAGTGGTCGGTCCCTAAAACTACTAAAAGGAAAATGTTAATTATAACCAGACACAAAGGTCTATAGTACGAGTCCTTAAGGAGGGAAGTACTCTAAATCGGGCTAAACACGGTCCGGCATTCGACTTTGTTAGTATAGTTAATAGTTGAATTTTCAATAAATCTATATATGGTTAGCTTCTCTAAAATATGGAGAACAACTAGATTCATAGATATAATCTAAAAATACTATGATTACACCAGGAAATCATCAGAAATATCATGAAAATCTGGCGTCTCAATGCCGAATTTGAACAACTGTGACATTTCTATGAGCTTAGAAACAGCAAATGATATATCGAAATCACCGTATAATTATGAAGAACATCATAATCAACTCTGTTTTTCAATACTTTTTGTATACATTGAGATATATGCAAAAATATATGAAATCGGCTTGAAACAGCCCCATGCTAGAAAAGGACAGAGCGCGCATTCTGTCATTGGTTTGAAAGGGACAGTTGCCGCGAGCACATAGACCCTTAACTTGAAATACGGTCCCATCCTGAAGAAAGCATGAAACTTGGCATGAATGTAGCTGTCATATATGTGCTTCAATGTAGATATGGAAGCACTTCAAGAACTTATTTTCCCCCCCAATAATTTTAGTTGAGATTTAGTTAAGTCGTGATGGTTACGAATCGGGCCCATCATTGCGTTTGTACAGGAATAAAAAAAAATGAATTAAATATAAAATCACTTTATTACGCATCCATCACTTATACTAATAGAGGTCATATCCACGAAAAACAAACATACAGACAGACCGCCCATACAAAAATGTTCAATACAAATTTATTTCAAAATTTGTTTCATAGCTACAATGTATACCTAAAGTAGGTATTGCTCTCTTTGTCTTATCTATAGTGCCTATCTATTTCTAAGCAATGTGTATTATTAAAATTCTATAACTTTCCCAAAGGAACTTATATGCGGCAGACATATAATTTTTGCCCGAAAATGACATGTTTTCTACATAAATAAATGTAATATGCGGAAAGCATGTAATTTTTAGGCGTAAAATTTCACATAAAGTATCTAGTACTTTTGTAAAATACTAGCTAGATTTTCTACTCTTTTGTATTGTCTTACATTATAATGTATGTTAATATAATGGTTTGCTTTTAAAACGTGCATAATTTGACACAATTTGAACTTTAATTTTGATATAGAATTATCTCTAAATAGTTCATTTAGTCAAAGAAAGTATTGGAATTTCTAGATCGTGTACATAATTTTTTTACATTATTTTAACAAAAACAAAACTTTTAAGTTGGTTTATCCTGCAACACTAATGCCACGTTTAGTTCATAAAATGTCCAAATTTCATTTAAAAACCTATTAAAAATAAATTTTGCTGACTTACGGACTGATTATATGGGGAAACCTTCTTGATGTGCGAGGGGTTAAAAATTGCTGAGCAATATTTAGGACGTGAATCTACCCATGAAACTGGACGACTTTCCCCAAGGAAATTAGATTGAAATATGAAAAAAAATGGCCCTACCATTCAAATGTAATTTTGTATGGGTGGGCCAAATTTCTTTTGGTCAGCAATTTTTTTTTTGTCTCAAGTCTCCCCCATTGGCCAATACCATAGTTCATTATTACACTTGGTACAGGTATTCTCAAACGCCGGGTATGAGCCCTGGTTTCCGACCAGGCCAAGCTTCCTTCGCGTACTTCTTACGTTTAGGCTCGCTCGACGGACCTGTGTCTTCTGGCGCTGAAAAATAAAGAATATATTTATATTTACTAATTTATATTGTAAAAAGGAGAGATTAGTATTTTTGTCTGTCTGTATTTTCTATAAACGTTTGTAACGAATATACTCAAAAATTACTGGACCGATTTCAAAATATTTTCACCATTAGAATGCTACGGTTCACCCTAAATAACAAACGCGGATAAATGCCTGAAAACTCATTGAACCGTGAGTGAAACTGGGGTGCAGAAAGCTGTTTTTTTTTATATTAGATCCCGGTTGCTGTCTTGTCAGTGGTCGTTACGTAAACCATACCAGAGGCCGATTAGCTGTGCTATTAGGCGGTATAAAACTCTCGACACCAGGGTTCGTTTCAGTTCATTCAACTCGAAAATCCATTGATAAGAAAGAAGAAACAAGAAAGAGGATAGAGGAAAGAGGAAATAAGAAAGAGGAAAGAAGAAAGAAGAAAAAAAAGGAAAAAATTTAAATATTACCTGTATGAGGTAGTGGTGGATGTATGTTGAGATGTGGCTCCGGACCCTCTAGCTCCACATCTGGAGCTGGGTTCGGCAGCGATAGACCCAACCTGGAAATTAACCATTTGTAGATTTATTTAAGGCGGTTCGAAGACCTCAGTGCTGTTCGGTAATTAAGTAATAAATTGATTGTGTTTTAAATACAAACATTCACATGAATATTTTACGTTTTGCGCAAATCACAAGTTATTCTTCATTTTGTAATCCGTAAGGTCACAATTTATGATTTTAATATCTACGCTTTGAGCTCGATCTTTCCAAAAGTGGCCTCTTTTCGCATTATCGATACTCAAAGCTTATAAATTTGGCTGTTTTATATTTGAAAAATAAAGGGAAAAATAAAGAAAAATTAAGGGAATATCGACATGTACCTACGCGCAAATTTTCTTTTTCGTTCTTTGATTTACATATTTCACTTATTTTCCTCATAGGTATAGTTGTAGTATAAAACACTACTTATCACTCTGAAGAACATTCGCAACTCGTGTGTATTGAGCTCCACTGCACTCTGGGCCACAAACTACCTATACACCCTCGTTGGTAATCGGTCACATTCTCCCCTCGATGCACAAAGTACCCACATACATTTTAGCTATTGCTCCATTTTCCTTTGTTTGACATTTATATTTTATTGTATTATATAAATTTTATTTTTGACGATCATATTATCCTTGGACATTTTTATTATTTTTGCAATGTAACTATGAAATTGATAATATGAAATAAATAAATCTAATCTAATCTACCAATATTTACCTGGCTCCAATGAGACTGAGATGTGAGCTCGGCGCAGGCAGGTCGGAGTAGAGGTTGGTGCCGCGAGAGATCTCTTGCAACCGCAGTGAGTGGTGGTGGGAGCCTACGGACAGAGGTAAAGTGGTTTATTGGGTTACATTGAAAAAAAAAACCCTCTTTCTCTTAGGCCCGTATTTATAATCAGCTCTCAAGAGTGACAGCGAGTTTGAGTTCGTATCAGAAATGTCATTTCTCTCAATATAATAATATTGCTCTCAATATAATAAAAAATAATATTGCTCTCAATCTACGGAGCCTTAATGTCCCTTTTCGCAAAGTCCCTTTTGAAAAATCTTCTAAGTCACAGTTAATGAAGAAATTAGCAAAGGTTTAGAGCAGTAAACTAAGAAAGTATAAGACACACAGACAATTTATTTCGCGAGGAGCGATGAACAACATAGAATGTACCAGCTTTTCTTCGACTTGGCGAGTTGATAGTTGGCGCCGTTGGCGGATTAAAAGTTGATTAGCTCACTAAATAACTTACCTATTGTAAATAGCTCAAAAATAGTTCAGTAAGTAGATCGCTAAATAGCTCAGTAGGTAGTTCAGTAAGTAAATAGCTCACTAGTTAGCTCAGTAAGTTAGTAGTTAGCTACGTAGTTCAATAAGTAGCTCAGTAAGTTGCTAAGTAAGTAGCTCAGTTAGTAGCTCACTACATAGTTCAGTATGTAGCTCAGTAGGTAGCTCAATAAGTAGCTCGTATTATCTTTCTACTCACTGTCATCAGCACTGTGCAGTTTGAGTTTCCTAGGCGGCGCGTTGGCGTTAGGCACTATGGTAGACTTGACCAGGTTCCTGAACCTGCCAACAGTCGGGTCTATATCCTCAGGGTTGATGATGTCCACCTCCTCGTTGAAGGACACGTTTCGTTTCAGCTTCTTAGGAACGCCGGCCGGCATTGAGGCGGAGCGTTTCGTGCCGGTTGGCGGCTGCAAGGATTTTTTATGATTATGATTTGATTATAATCTTATTTAGGATAGGCTCGTGCCATGTGCAATGGGGACTTAGGCCCGTATTTATAATCAGCTCTCAAGAGTGACAGCGAGTTTGAGTTTCAATCAGAAATGTCATTTCAGTACAAAACAACCTGTCAAATCCAAACTTAATATTGCTCTCAATCTTGAGATCGCTTTATAAATATGAGCCTTAATGAGCTATGACTTGGGAGGTTGAGTTAAGACTTTATGATATGATGAACGAAGTAATGAAGAGTATGACATAATTTATACAGTAAATGGCACCCTTTGGTAGTTGTGCGGTCGGCCATTCTGTTCCTTGCAATACGTAGTTTTTTAACAGCCTTCGTGGTCTTGTCTAGTGGTCTGAGCCATGGGCTCACGACCCAGAGGTCCCGGGTTCGATTCCCGGTGGGGGACAAGAAGAGAATACTTAAGGGATTGAAGGAATAGAGTGCACTTGTGTGTTGCGCAAACACTTGAGCACTAAAATCTAGTCCCACACAGTTGACCGATCTCTGGGAGATTGAACGCCATCACCGAAAATCGGTTAGGAGGACTATTAGTTTTTTAGCAAGAGAATAGGAATAAAAATAAGAACGCCACCATTTTGAATCCAATTTCTGTACAAGAATAAATTTCCTCGTACGTTAATTATCTTACCTTCATGACATCAGTGCCGTCATCTGTAGAAATTCCCAACATTGAAATTCTTCTATTGTGTGCTGTGTTGAATTCTGTTAAGTTCTGAAAAAATACAACAAATCAGTCATACCACTTTTAGTGTTCTGTAATGTAACTTCTAGTTGATGATGTGATGATACTATGATTTATAAAAAAAAAAACGCCAAATTGATCTTCTTCTTCCAGAGCGGAAGTTTCTTGTTGAGTAGACAACGACCCGATGAACCCTGGTGTTACAATGTAAACAACAATAAATTATATACTCTTGTAACTCACAAGTGCTCTTGGTGAAATGGTTAGTGCTTATTCATTCCAATAACGTATATGAACGGATGACTGACCGGTAGTGGTATATCAACTTGAGCATTTCAGTGCTTCGGAAGACACGTTTAGCCGTTGGTCTCGATTAATATTGTAGACACTATAAGGTCATTGCTAAGCATTGGCGGCTTGAAAACTTTGACAGCTGGGTTGGACACTAACTTGGCAAAAGCCAAAGCTAGGACAAAGGCTAGGATTTGGGTCTGGTTTCTGGGTTGCAGAGGATGGCGGTCGCTCTGTGTAAAGACCAATATCCTTGTTCAATCCGCTAGATTAGATAGCCGACCCCGAAAAATAAGGGAGATGATGATGTTGTAACTTACATCTAGTTCAGTCTGAGTCTCAGGCAGTCCCAGCAGAGCCCCTTCTACTTCAGTGTTGGGTAATTCTTCCATGATCCCGCGCGCGTTGCCTGTAGGACGCTCTCTGCAATGTTTCACCAGCATATTGTACTCACATCTAGTTCAGTCTGAGTCTCAGGCAGTCCCAGCAGAGCCCCTTCTACTTCAGTGTTGGGTAATTCTTCCATGATCCCGCGCGCGTTGCCTGTAGGACGCTCTCTGCAATGTTTCACCAGCATATTGTACTCACATCTAGTTCAGTCTGAGTCTCAGGCAGTCCCAGCAGAGCCCCTTCTACTTCAGTGTTGGGTAATTCTTCCATGATCCCGCGCGCGTTGCCTGTAGGACACTCTCTGCAATGTTTCACCAGCATATTGTACTCACATCTAGTTCAGTCTGAGTCTCAGGCAGTCCCAGCAGAGCCCCTTCTACTTCAGTGTTGGGTAATTCTTCCATAATCCCGCGCGCGTTGCCTGTAGGACGCTCTATGCAATGTTTCACCAGCATATTGTACTCACATCTAGTTCAGTCTGAGTCTCAGGCAGTCCCAGCAGAGCCCCTTCTACTTCAGTGTTGGGTAATTCTTCCATGATCCCGCGCGCGTTGCCTGTAGGACGCTCTCTGCAATGTTTCACCAGCATATTGTACTCGGAGAATATTAGTAACATCAAGCAGCAAATCATTATTTTTTGTATTGTCTGTTGTAGGTTTAGACAGAATACGTGACTGTACTAAAATTTGAATATTGCTTTTCATTTTATGTTCTAAAAATATGACTATTGTATGTTCTAGTATGCACATAAGAAATGCATAAAGTCGTTTCGATAAAAAAATAAAACATATAAAAAGTAATAAAAGTGTGTTACATAAATACTGTTTCTGTGTCAAACTGCAATCAAGCGTAATTCGTAAGTATGTGGAAGTCAATTTACACTAGACACAGCTTTATAACCAGCTTATATTGAATGTCTATGAGTCCTAACCATGCTAGACTTATAAGATTTGAGATTTTCACAGTTGTTCACTACAATTAGATTGTTATCTCGCCAGTCTATCCGTGACTTTGACGCATGAAACTGCGTTGAAATATCGAAGTTACAATAAATATAATCATGGTAATAATCCTGTTCATGCTGAACTTGGCGGATGCTTAATATTATTTTTATGCAGACCTTATAATATAGTTTCTTGTGGAAGCCCCAAAGTGGAAATTAGAATCGATGGGCAGCTGTGTTGGCTTGTTGGCCTCTAGCCGCATCTGACCAATGTATGTGCCATGCGCTGGGAACAAAGAGGTTTTAGTTTACTTAAGATGATTTTTTAGTATCTGTGACCCTGATTGGACAAGAAAAGTTGAGGTGTGTGAGGTAAACTAGACTTGCAAAATGGAGAAATAAAAAAATTGTAAGTAATTATAAATCTTAATACAAATGTTTTAAGTTTATGTTGTAGTTATAAAAACTCTTGTACTTGTTTCTCAATTTTATTAGGTAACCCGACCGGTTTCGGTTAAATACATATAACTAGTCATTGTGTATAAACCCCTGAAGATGCTTCATGCTTATTTAAGCGAAACCGGTCGGGTTACCTAATAAAATTGAGAAACAAGTACAAGAGTTTTTATAACAACAACATTATACAATGGAGTTTCACCAAGTGCCAACAATCGCAAGTATAAATTTTTAGTTTACATTAATTCACTATAATTATTGTCATATTTGAAATTGTCTGGAATCTATGGCCGGTGTAACTTAAAGAACCTTGTATGATTTGATTATGATATACCTCGTTCCAACTTCAGTTTTTCTAGTCCTAACACAGCTTTATCCATCAGATTTTCATATTCTTTGCAATAAGAGAAACACTCAATGAACAGTTCAAATACAAATACAACATGTATTCACAGATATTATTAATTATTTTATAACACAAATATAATTGTATTAACAGTGAGGTGTGTTATAATGAGTGGATTTATAAAAATAATTTTGTTAGTAAAATTGTTAAAAATATTGACACAAAAACATTCATAGACAAAATGACACAAAACTTAGAAATTGTTTATGGGCTGAAGTTTCTTGTTTGAGAATCATAATCTCCTATCTCATAATAAAAAACAAAAAAAAAGTCTGTCTCCACATCTTCCGTTTAGAAAATTAATTATTGTTTCATAGTAAGTATTGCAATAAATAAACGATAATAATTAGCTAATGTGCTTACAAAATCATACACCAACATAAAACTGGTTAAACTGCTCAGTGTAAAATCACAAAATAGCTTATATTGACTTTAAGTTTATAATACAAGATATTTTTAAAACATATTGGAATTGGAAACTGAAATGAATAAAAATAATATTTACCCAGTTGTTTTGTTGAAACAGCTCTTGCACATGAAATCTATTATTTACTCCAGTTATTATTGTCCCTTTTATAATCAAAATTTTTCAATTTAATAGTAAGCTACTACAAGTTAATATTCAAGTGTTTATGGGTATACCAGGGACACTTTTTGTGACTGTATGTATATGAAAAATTGTAATCCCAATACTTACTACTGCCCAGATCAACTAAGAATGATCTGTTCAAGTGTTTATGGTATACCAGGGCCGCATGAACCCTGGAGCAGCTGGCGTGGTCGATGCAAAAGTCATTCATCTGTGGGTTCCTCCCAAACAAGTAGCATTTCTTCTCGTCTATCATCAGCTTTTGAATCAACTTGTCGCCTTTCAGTACGTCGAGGTGCAACCCGGTTGGGGGTTTGCCAGCCCTGTAAAATAAATGTATAATGTTGAAGAATTTATATGGTTAGTAACTGCTGAATTACTATAGTTATTTACTCGGTAAATATGTTAATTTGTAATTAAAATAGTACTTGGGTTAAGACATTGCATAATTGAAGCGAGTTCTTAGTAAGAAGTGTAAAAAGAACATAAATAACGTGGTAAATAAGCAGCTTTGATCTTATCAAATTGGTCAAGCCGTAACCAAAATATAAATATAAAATATTACCAGCTAGGCACTTCATAGTGGTTAGCCATGATTGGTTATGATTTCTATTAATTAGAAGCAGCGTTTAGTAACAGTATTGAGTTCTAAAACATGATAAAAATCGAGATTTCCACAAATAAAAACCGCATTCATCCCGCAACTCTCCGTTTGCGATTTTGACAATTTAATTTTCTTTTTTTATGTGAGTGAGCCACAGATAACACAAGGTTAGAGTTGAGATGCGAATTGTCGATCAAATCGATCGATTCTATTTTCATCTGTGAGTTTTTTTATAATACCTTGATTCCAAGTACGAAATAAAATGTTTTTAAGAAAAATAAAGTCAAGTCAAACTCTGAGTGTGATGTTTGCGATTTGCGCGATTTTAATTAATTTTGATTGAATAAATTGTAGGAAAATGGTTTCAAGTGAAGAAGAGAACGAGGCGAAAGCCGGCGATACCGTAGAATGGGATGTAGACATGGATATCCAGTTGTTTTACGCCATGGCTAATCACAAGCCGGTAGGGATCAACAAACACTTTCAAATGGCTTGTATTTGGGAGAAACTTTCAAATTCTACCACAAAGGAAATCTCTACTCACGGTGCGTTGGTTGTTTTTATTATTATCTAATTATATTGAATTTTCAGAGGTGCTCAAACTTTCAGAGAGAACCCCCCCATGAACGTAAAAATATGAATTAAAAAACTTTTACGCTACATTTATCGTCAACTCTTTTCAGATATTTGGAAGCACTTGGAAACCCTCTATGATTTATCAATGTTAGATGATACTGAGCCCATACCTTTTCCTAACCATGAGCAGCCATTTAGCTTACCGGAGAGTGAATTTGGCGCTCTTATGAAACAAAAATGTAAAGAAGCTATCTTAGGAGAAGAAATTGAAGGTAACTATATTTTAATGCAATTTGTTTCTTGCCTTATGCGAGATAACTCATCCTTAATATTTTTATACCATTGTAATAAGTTAACACTTCCTTTATGTTGAGTTGCAGTGCAGTATGACTAAATTTATTTGTCTTAGCTTTAATTTACTTTAACACAAATAAACTCTTCAATTTAGATGTTCGGAGCCCATCGCCTAAGGTCGCAACCCCTAGAAGCAGTTCTAGGGGCACTACATCTAAAGATAGTACGCCTAAAGGTAGCAGTACTCAAATTTTATTGCATTTTAATTTGGTATTATTGGTTGTTTCTTTATTTATTTTGTAGCTGAAGGTAAATCAGTAATGTGGAGATACTTATTTTATAGTCCTAATCTGAAAATAAAAATATGATTTTTAATTTATGTGTACCTGTACATTTATGTTTATTTTACTTTGAATAGTTTTATATTAAATAAGATCATGCTACTGTATATCCAATTATAGGTGATGGTAAATATAATATGGAATGCAAAAGCGAAAACTGTATTATGATGAATAAAATCTTGTTACAATTATCTAAATAAAAGGCAATTATTTGTGTAGCTTGATTTAGTGTTGCTGTTTTTGTTTACTTTCTCTTAATATTATGATTTTTCCCTTTCTGTACAAAACTTGTCACTTTATGATATCTTCATTTGAAAAATCTATTTTTAAAGAATTACCTTGGTTGTTTTATATTTTAGCCCCAGCTACATCGAATCAGCGTAAAGATAGCGTAACCGCACTATCAACTAAGACTCGAAAGGAAAGCGGAAGCTCCCATGCGTCTACTGATACACCTAGTATTAAGTCTGAGAAGGATTATGGTAAGAAACTAACTCTATTGTATTTTTGGTGAAACATGTAAAATGTTGATTTCATTAGAATAATCATGGTTTTGTATATGTAAATATTATAATACCTATTGTCTCACAGATCGAAGAAGGGACTCGCGCGACTCAAATGCTTCTGGCCCACGTGAGAGCTCCAGTAGCAGAAAATCAACATCTCAAAAAGAGAAAACCAAATCTAGAAACTCAGTTGCACGTAAGTAATCTGAAAACTTCTGCTACTTATATATTTTTATCTATGTATAGTTGACTAGATTGAATATCACCATTCTTACTTCGTAAGTGTAAACTTAAACAGCAGCATTGCCTTGTAAAAGAAACAGCTTTCGCCAATCCGCCTGCCAAAAGTGGCAAGTAGGTATTCTTCGAAATTACCGTTTTTATGATTTTACAGCATGGGACTCGCCTCTACTTGACGAAGACAGCGGTCGTCGCGGAAGACGCCGCGCCAACACTTCAACACCGCCTGCAACGACCCCAGCTAAGCGACGTCGCACCTGACATCAGCCCTCCCACTCTTACCACCACTTCTTCTGACCCTCACACCGCCCCTGGTGGGGGTCAAGACCCCCCGTGTGTGGGCGTGAGAGAAGTGCTGTGAATGTGTTCTTTTGTAATTAAAATTTGTATGAAAGTGATGAATGAAGTTCAAAATAAGAATTATTCATTAATTAATTAGTTTGTTTTAAGGGCTGGATCTGTGAATGTTATTCTGTATTACATTTAAAACAGGAGATGGTTGTATACCATCTTATAGCCAAAGTAATTAGGTACCTAGGTAACTAACACTGTATTTACTCTAGAATAAGCAATATTTGAATGTTCTGTAGCCTATTCTTTATTCTCAACTTAGTGAACATTTTATCGCACTGACTACCAAGATATCAGAGATCTAATTTTATTACTTTTCTGACTGAATCCATAAGTTTGGCAACCACTGATTGGTAGATTAAGAATGCTATAATTAAATAGTTAAATTATACATAACAGACTCATGCTTTTGAACCAATATAGTACCTAAGCAATTTAATAAACTTTAAAAGTGCATAAGTTTTCAATCTTTTTTAATTACCACATTCAACCTCTTGAATTTTTCATACTCTAGTCCCTTACATTATATTACATTATATTATATATAATTATGATAGATTATAGTATGTACCTATGTACTTTAATATTTTATAAGCCACAGCTTATTGTTTTTTTAGTAACAATTTAAGGATCACATAATAATATAAGAAAAAACATGCACAAAAGAAAACTTTCCTATAAGGTCAATGTGGGGAAGTCCGTCTACAGTGCAACTCCATCTTACGACTATAACTTCAGCATTTAAATAAGGCAAATTTATGATTTTTTGAATACTTTTTGTGATCCTCGTCATTAAATACTAAAACCCTCAGAGCTACGTCACAGAATCATCAATAGCAAACCCTTCTAACTTTTGAGAACCTCTCACCTCATGATGACTTTTGAAATTATGGAGGTAATTATTTAAAAAATTGTTTATCCATGTTGCTGTTGAACAAGTTACAACTGTAGAACATCAAGGCTTTTTTTTCCCAAGAAATAAAACAAAAAGTTAGAAACATTTTTTTACTAAATTATTTGAATTTAGTGGTACATAAAATATAATATTAAATACATTAGGGGATGTTTGCAAGATAGTCTTTAACATGAGCAGGCTCCAAACGACGGAACCCACTTGCATCACAAATGCCAACTTCAATATTGTCTGCAGTCATCTGACCCTCGAAGCCCTCCTTGAGGGTCAAGATAGCAGTGTGAACAGCATCATCCAATTCCAGATCTTCTGTGTATCTCTTCTCCAAGAAAGTCTTTCCGTTGTTGAAGTTCTTGCCCATAGCAGTGCCCTTCCACGCGAAGTACGCACCAGACGGGTCGCATTGGAACAAGTAGGGGCGGTCACTGTCCCAACCACAGATAAGCAAAGACACACCAAACGGCCGGACTCCACCAGATTGCGTGTACTCCTGCATGACGGTAGCCACGCGCTGCACCAGCTGAGCGGTCGGGATGGGCTCGTGGTACATCAGGAAATACTGCTGTGCCATCTTCCTAGCCTGCGCTACCAGCAGGCGGTAATCGGGGCCCATGCCAGAGTACACCATGCCGATATGACCCGTGATCATCTCCACTTTGTTCACACTGTGCTCATCGTACAGGATACTCTTGTGCTTGTTCTCGGTTGCAATCACGACACCATTGGAGGCTTTTATACCCACGGAAGTGCCGCCGGCAGCTACCGCGGCTAGGGCATATTCAATTTGCACTAATTTCCCGGACGGGCTGAAGGTTGTTAACGAAAAACTATAGCGTTCAGACGCCATGGTTATCAGATGAGGTCTACTATCTTCGAATACACTGTAGTTTTTGCATTTATTTCACTTCGGTTAGACGATTACAAAGCAAAAGCGATGAAACAAGATCTGTCATTACCTTGCGGTTTTTAGAGCGCATGGTCTATGGTTACGCTACGAACGGCTACGAACCGATAATCGAAAGAATCGATTTCATTTCATATTCGTATCGTAGAAAAATACGAAGGGATCCGAACAGGACATCACTAGACCTGTCAAAATGCGGTTTATTCACCGCTTTCATAATAACAGAAAGAGACGACGCTATACAAAATGTGTCTAGTTGTTTCGTTCAGAATCCATACTTATTTATAAATTATGATAGAAAAGTGCAACTGTCAAAACACTGGCGCAAATTGCGAATTTGGGATAAATTGAGATTTTGTGGCGTAATTAATAATTTATTGGCAAGGAATATATCAATACAATGGCTTTGCCAGCAGCGCAGCCCGCTGAAGTGCTGCGGGCTTGGCAAAAAGACGATCTCTATGAGAAACAGCTAGCAGAATCTTTGGCACGTTTGATGCCCTCACATCATGCACCAAAGGCAGTGCCCTTATCTTCTGTGTTGTACAAATCGTTTACTACCCTAAAGGATCTACAAACTCTCGGCGAAGAGTATTCAGGAATAGTGCAAGTGGACGAAACTTACCACAAATTACCTTCATATTACAGTCGATTATTGAGCATACTTTTATCAGCATTTGGCGAGAATTTAACAAGGATACTGCTTCGCAATGCCGAGAAGTCTATTGAGCAGAGTGCAACACTCACGCCTGAGGCCCAGAACACTTTTCTCGTCATAATAAAAGCTGTAAACAACATGGTGCCTCAGATTGAAAGTATTCACAGAGCATTGAGCTATATTAATGGTGGGCCAGTGCAAATAGGAAAAACTGTTACTGGAATAGACTATGTCCATGTGAGGCCTGCAGCAGCAGCATACTACGCCCATTTACGACTCTTGGGTCTAGTCACATTATTGCATGCTTTTATATCTTGCGGTCAGAGTGTGTATCAGGCTAAAAAGCACATGGATCAGATGAGAGATTTTCCCAATGAGGTTGATAGCAGCCGTTCATGTGTAGCTTGTTTGGAAGAGATGCTACAGCCCTGTGTCCTACACTGTGGACATATATTTTGTATGAATTGTTGTTATGGAGCTCTTGAGACTTGCGCACTCTGTAGGACTCCATTTACTAAGAACACTGTTGTGCCTTTGATGAATTATTATCCAGGATTGTCTTAGATTTTTCAACATTCCCTGTGCTATGCTAATCCAAAGAAAAATATATTTATATGTAAATTATAATATTTTTATAAACTGTAGTATGGTTAAGGTGGAGGAAATTGATGTTATAAATAAAAGTAAAAACTTTATGGAACTTGTTTATTATTATTTAACATCAAACAAAATTGTTAGGAATAATTATAAGTAGGGAATGCAATCTCGTTCTCGCGAGATCTCGATCTCGCGAGATCTCGGCCCTTTTTTGCGAGATTAATCTCGGCCAAAAAATGGGCGAGATCTCGCGAGATTAGCGAGATTGAACTCAAGCATGAAAACATCCTATTCGTTTGTAATGTTTCCAATTTGATTGTTTTTCACTTCTCAATTCTATTATATTTATCATTGTAGTTTGGCGAAATGAGCCTTTAACTTGATTGATCTCAAATGTTATTATTTTTGTGTGACACTTTAATTGATCTTTTTGATTTCGTATGTAAAATACATAAAAGTATATAGAACTATATTCGTAAAAATAAATGTTGATTTCAAAATACCTTGGTTCTTTTAATGTTTTTCTATGTCAATTTTACTAGTGTAATTATTTGCAAAAATTTATACACATAACTACCAATCTCGCGAGATCTCGAAATTGCCGAGATCTCGCGAGATTGATTTTCATAATCTCGCGAGATCT
Source organism: Scrobipalpa atriplicella (assembly GCA_029255725.1). Taxonomy (NCBI): domain Eukaryota; kingdom Metazoa; phylum Arthropoda; class Insecta; order Lepidoptera; family Gelechiidae; genus Scrobipalpa; species Scrobipalpa atriplicella. The sequence continues at coordinate 4,708 of JARACY010004063.1, read as the reverse complement.
CGTCCGATCCCCAATCTCGCGAGATTGCATTCCCTAATTATAAGGTCCCTTTAAGCAACTTGTTTATTATTATTTAACATCAAACAAAATTGTTAGGAATAATTATAAGGTCCCTATTAGTTTATATATTAAATAAATCACAAGTAATAAATTTCACAAGTAAGTACTAGGCAAAAACCAGCAACCTGAGATTCAATGCAGTATATAAATGCACTATTAAAGCATCAGGAGATATAAACTAGCCTTGTGACAAAATTAGATATTACAGTATTTTATTAAGTAATGCAGTAGTTATTTAAATTACAAAGTTTTCTAATAAACAAAATGCATGCAACTTAAAAATACTGCTAAAGGTGATGTAACATATCAAATGTATCTCAGTAAATACTTTAAAGATAAAATATGAGACTTTAGCACTGAACATTTTGTAGAACCTTTATTTTTAATTAACTAGTTAATAACTATTAATTAAAATTATAAAAAAATCCAACACATAATAGCTATTTCAAGGCAGAGTTGTGTTTACTCAACTCGCAAAAGTTCAACATCAAAAATTAGGGTGGAATTTGGCGGAATAACGCCGGGGTGACCCTTAGAGCCGTACGCGAAGTCTGGTGAACAGGTCAGCCTAGCGCGTTCACCAACAGACATCTGAAAAAAGATAAAAAGGCAAGGGATTTCTTGGTGGGGATAATTTTTATTTTGCTTCTAAATTAAAATTAAAAGGTAATTTGATCATTGTTATAATGAGAAAGAAGAAATTACCTTAGCCAGTCCCTGGTCCCATCCTTTTATAACATCACCTTTGCCCAGGGTGAATTTGAAAGGCTGGCCACGGTCCCGCGACGAATCAAACTTCTTGCCATTCGACAGAGTACCTGTGTAGTGGACAACCACAGTCTGTCCTGTTTTTGGGTATGTGGAGCCTGAAAGCAAGGAAAACGCGTCTGAAGAAAAGCCGCAAATTTTTGAGGTTATGATGCAATAAATATTACAATAATACTAACCGTTGCCAGGTGAAATGGTCTCAACATCAACGCCCATTGTAAACAATTGTTAATAACGTTAACGTACAAGAAAAAATAATGTGAAGAAACAACTAAGAAAAACAAATGAACTACGTTTTCAACACACACACGCCACACGGACGTCACCACACCACGACGTCACGGACACGGGGGTACGTTCACGGGCGCACGGTTAGCGCAAGGTTAGGGGAACTTTTCACTTTGACAGTTGATAAAGCCCCGTTTTGGAGCGCCTGTCAGGGGAAATTTCATCCTGACAGGTGCAAGTGCGTGCATGAACGGGGGTTTACGCGAGCTGTCAGATTAAAAGTCGCTCTAACGGTTTCCCCTAGGTGCATGCGTGAACGCACTCCAGGAACGGGAATCTGGGGTGCGTTCAGAGCCACTTAACCGATCGAATTTAAGCCAGGTTAAAAATTATACTGCCCGTTCAGAGGCGCCTGTCAGACGAAATTTCGATAAGGTGAATTTTTATCCGGCCCGTTCAGAAGTGAAGTTTTATCTGACAGCGGCGAAGGTGCACGTTCAATTCCCGGTAGTCTAAAATTCATACGGTATAAATTTTATACTGGGCCGTCTGAACGCACCCCTGTGGCATTTGACATTGACAGTATTTTTTGAAGGATGAATGAGTGAATGAACGAATGAAATAAAAAAAAAAATAGAAATAGAGTTGCACTAACGATAAAATATCGACCGATCCTGTTTTCGTCGTGTGCATAGGTGGTATTGAAAAAAGAAAAACGTAGGATGTAGTCTATGGTCAAAAAAGGACCAATCACATCGTTTCATTTCATAAACATTCAAAATGGCTGCCTGACGTTAGAAAACAGTTGAAATTGAAACTTTACATGCGAAATAATTGCAATTTTTACACTTTTTATTTCATTTTTAAGACATTTTGTTATATTGATAGATAATTTTGGCATCGTTTTACTATTAGAGGAAATTGTGTTCGTCATATATTTGAAAAATTGTTAGTTTTGTATGTCAACAATCATGGAAGTTGATGGTTGTGAAACACAGAACAATAACTCTGGCGATGGTGGTAAATTTGGCCATTTGAAGGCTTTTGTAACTGCAGCACGTGAATTTGAGGCTACACACAGCGAGAATGCTGTTAACATGATGACTCGTTATCTTGGAGTAAGTTGTTTTGCTGATGTTTAAGTTCTTTTGTCAGCCACTTAATATGTTCAGTTTCCTATCTTTGTTTTAGTTGATAGCGTCGTCGTGTGACCTCTCGATCTTTTCCCCCGGCCGCTCGGAGGTGTGTGCGTTCTTCAGCTCGCTATGGAGAGTGATGTCGAACGGTAGAGGTCCTCACTGGGCCGGTATAGCAGTCCTCTGTCGAGCTTGCATCGAGCCCAGCGCCAGGCATGCTCTCACTCACACTTACCAGTTAGTATATATTCAATATGGATTTCGCAGTTATAACAATGGCTGAGGGGACCACATTAATGTTGTTGCTATATACGGATGTCGCTATATCCAAAAGAACTCCAAATTGTTTTCACCATTTTTCACAACTAATGTACAAAATTTTTCAGATTCATGCCAATTTTGTCTAGACTGCTTTCTGACTCAATATCAAATGAGAAGAAAATCAAACTACTTACTGTTATGCAGGTATGTCTTTGAATTCACTTACCTATAAGTTATTTAATACATACATACATACATAAATCACGCCTTTATCCCCAAAGGGGTAGGCAGAGCGAAAAACGACCCATTTTATTTATTTAATGGATTTCTTTTATAGTCACTTTTCACTATACCAGACATACCAGAAAGTAAAAAAAAAAAAAAAAACCAAAGGAACAAGAAATATGAAAAAAAAAACATACAAAATTACTTGAGCTGCTGATACCATTTGCATGGGAGGGTCAATTTTTTTTCGTATTTCGACCTATGTTTCTTGGGGAAATTTGTTTAGTTACACATTTCACACCCTGAAGTTTGGTGGGCAATTTTTTTTACTCCCTTTATATATCTTTCAGGACATCTCCTATGGTATAAAAATAAGTTGGCAGGAATCTTACTTGACCAGTCTGATGAAACAGCTTACGGACTTCATTATGAAGCCCATGTCTGACCCTCAACATCACACAATCGGACACAAGTCTCTGACCGTGTTGGTCAATGTGTGCTATGGTAACCTGCCTGCTATCTATGCACTGATGCGGACTGTTGATACGAAGGACTTTGTTGTTCATCTTATCAGTTTGAAGGTAAGAGGAGTAAACAAATGCTTCAATTTTTTTTTTTTTTTAATTAGCCTGGTTTGTCCCACTGCTGGGCAAAGGCCTCCCCTTTTTGTTTCCACTTTCTCCGTTCAAGTTCATGTTCAACAACTTTCAACAGAAAATTCTTTCAATTAATAAATAAAATAAAAAGAGCTTGTTAATGTTAAAAAGCTTGGATAGGAGACATCAATGGCTCTTCATCAAATTGAGCTTTAACTGCATGAATGACTTTCCTATTTCTAAATATCCATTAAGACCATTTCTAAATGTAGTCTGTAAGGGCGTATTTGCACTGCTCCATATTCAGTTCGTATTTAATTCGTATCCGATTTGGCCTTCCTAGTAAATGTATGACACCTTGTGCACATATCCGTTTACAATGTTTACATAGATATTTTATTTTACGGATATGAATTGGATACGAACCGAATACGGAGCGGTGCAAAAACGACCTGAGAAAGAAAAGTATTAAAAAAATGCATTTATTTTTTTATATTCAAACAAGGTCTCGTCTCGCTCTCTCAGAAACCTAACCGTATCAAATGCTTACCCTTGTACTGTGACACGACGGCTGCAAACAGTTCTAAAGCTTCGGGCAGACACATGACGCTCGCCTTCATACACACGCGGATGAGGTGCGGGTGGTGCACGCGCAGTGCGTACAAGTCTGGAAATGTTGAAACCACACTTTATAGTCAAACTAGATTTCCGCCCGCGGTTTCACCCGCGTTAAATGAGTTTTCCCGTGGAAATGAAGGTTTTCATGCAGTGAAAAGTAATCTTTGTCCTTTTCAGGAAAATTTGTCCTACATCCTATACGGGGTGTAAGGGGCAGCGTCCCTTTTTTCACTTCCTGAAAGAATTTTCTGGTGAAATCTGTTCAGTGTCGTTGACTGAGCAATCCGTATCAGTTTGTGGGACGCTGTCCCTTACACCCGGTATATGTGCCAAATTTCATCCCGATACGTCCAGTATTTGATGCGTGATTGAGTAACAAACATCCAAACTTTCGCATTTATAATATTAGTAAGTTAGGATGTTTCACATTTTTTTATAGTAGCCTTCCAAATCGAGGTGTTTGTCTGCATTTTTAGTCTACAATATATTTTCATGCGAATAAAACGAAATAAAAATACCGTATAATCCGCTTGTTTCTTACTGTCAAATCAACAACTTTTTTGAAATGTCAAAAACGCTTTTTTGAATGAAAATCGCGAGGTATGACGTCACTTCTTGTAAATACTTGACTACTCAAAGCAATAACTTCTATATTATGGCAAAAAACAACATACCCAAACCAATAAGTACAGTGAGGAACTTAAGTATATTCCGCAGGCAATTATTGGTGGCTTCCGGTTCCGCCTTCTCGTCCGGAAGTAAGTGGCACAACTCGTCCACTTCCTGTGGAATAGCATATCAGTTTAAATGGTCATT
>JARACY010004062.1:0-28948 GCA_029255725.1 Scrobipalpa atriplicella | reverse complement strand
AAACAGTTCTAGTAAGGAAAATATTGATATTAATATCATTTTAAAATCTGCATTAACTAAGCAAGTTTTTAAAATAATTGGCACGTCAAGCTACATACTTTTTTTTTCACCGTAGGAGGTCAAAGACAAAATTTTAAAAATATTTTGCCTATTTTTTTCAATAAAACTTATTTTTTAAATTATTTTCTTACAAATAGGTACTAAAATAATGTATTCATTTTAAGTATCAACTATTAAGGTATATTAAAAAAAATAAAAAACCCAAAAATGTTGATATTTGATGAAATGGCATGAAAATAACTGAGCGTAGGGAGAAAATTATTAAAAAAACGGTTTTTGTACGATATTTCGAAAACTGTGACACTTTTACTGAGGTCATAATTTTTTTACAAGTAGGGCATCGGTCAAGCTAGCCGCAGTTAAAGGGTTATCCATTAATTCCTGGACACCCTGTATATTCACATAAAGCACACCTGCGTAATTGCATTTTTTTTTATTTATCCTAACCTCTAAAAATACCTAATTTTAATCATCATGTCACTTTGACAGGCCGTAATAACAGCAGATTTTTCTACTTAGGTATGTCTTTCTATTTCTAAATTAAGAAAGTGACAGGAGTAACCTAAAATTCGTTTCACCAATCGCAACCAATGTAAGTACATTAAACAGGATAATATTTATATATTTAAAGCCGCGGTCGTCGCTCTCAGATGCGACATGGATCTTACAACAACAAAAAAAAAAACTTATAACTTTTTTAATAAATGGGCCGGAATGGACTCAGGTGGTTTTAGCCCAAGTTCCATTTTTCATGTTTTAAGAAAAAGTGTTTTTGTAGAAAGTCCCTGTGGTTATAACATAATTCATGCCTAATAGCGCAGCCAATAGTTTTAATATTTTAGCTCAATGGAATAAGACAAAATAAAAGACAGCAATTTTGGGATTTCGACTTTATGACAGTTCGACCCCATGATCCTGAAGGAAAATAATTTCTGGACTACAGTATAGTCCGAGAGCATTTTTTTTCTTCTATTTTTAATCTGTCAAATAATCATGAGTATCCAGCTATTTGCTCTTAATTAAAATAAATAAAAAATAAAATCTTTTATTTCAGACCTTTTCATCCATACAACAATTTTAACAATTAGCATACATACATACAGAAACAAATCACGCCTTTTTCCCTATTAGGGTAGGCAGAGCAAAAACGACCTAAGCAAAGGTCCTTCCGCCACGTCTGACAAGTTTTGAGGGTTATTACAGATAATTATGTATATTGCTATCGTGACAGGTTGTCAGCCCATCGCCTATTAGTTGCAATACACTTAAACCCTCGAATCCCTTAGCTGGTTTTTACAGCACGCACATTCTATGTTTTTCTATTGCTCCCAGTCCAGGATGGAAGATTTAGCATAAATATTAAAAATAGGGTTTATGTTAGGTTAGTGGTTTACAAATGGGACTTAAATAAATCATTGAAGCTTTCAAGCTATTAAAAATTCAACAAAATTTTATTCAACCCGGAAATGTACAAAATGCCGAAATTCGTGACATGCTCATCCTTATTACTGGTAATCAAGTTGGGTTGCACGCTCCAATGATCGGCTCGGAACTCGGAAGCCGAAAGCCGAAACTAGGCCGAATGTTGCAGAAATTAAGCCGAAATTGTCAGCCGAGCCCGTCATTTCGTTACATGCAAGTGGGTAAGGTTAATGGCAGATGTGATACAAAAAATTTATATTTTTTCAGCAGTCACGAACAAATAGGGCTCAAATCTTTTTGACGTACTGAATAATGTGGTCGTGTTTAATTTCTAATAGATATAGGCCCGTATTGATAATCAGCTCTCAAGAGTGACAGCGAGTTTAAGTTCGTATCAGAAATGTCATTTCAGTACAAAACGACCTGTCAAATCCATACTTAATATTGCTCTCAATCTTGAGATCGCTTTATAAATACGAGCCTTAAACTTATCAAAGTTAAATAATAATTTAGCTTATACATATATAGCGCTGGTCCTAAAATGCAGTGGGGACGTATTTATGACCAAGGCTGTTGCGCCCATCTATGAATGTGAGCCTCAAAACTATAGACAATGTGAGGTTTCAACAATATCTGCGACATCTATAATTTGTCGTCATCTAATGTCGAGGATCAGATTTATGTCTCGACGTTGTCGTGTCGGTGGCATGCGCCGACGGAAGTTACCGAGCACGCGACGCAAATGTCGCGGGTTCATTTAATTCACCAATTTATCACGAGCTAGTTCGAGGAGCTGTAGTTACTTATTAAACACTAGTTGGTTTAAGAAAGAATTTTGTGCCAAAATCGAGTTATTGAGGTCTGAGAGTCTGTGCGAAAAGAGAACAGGCATGGAATTTGAGGGCGCGCATTTTAAATTAGTGACATTTAATTTAGAGCCCTTCATTAGGCAAGCATTAAAAGTACGAGTATTCTACCATTTCTTCCATGCTGGACTGGGAGTGATAGAAAAACATAGAATGTGCCAGTTGCATCTCCTCCCGGGCATGCTGTAAAAACCAGCTAAGGGATTCGAGAGTTTAAGAGTATTGCAATTTATAGGCGATGGGCTGACAACCTGTAACTATAGCAATATACATAATCATCTGTAATAACCCTCAAAACTTGTCAGACGTGGCGGAACCACTTTTGTTTAGGTAGTTTTTGCTCTGTCTACCCCACTAGGGATAAAAGCGTGATTTGTGTATGTATGTATTCTACAAGACTCTAATCATAGTACATACTGGGCTGATCGAGGAAATGGACTTTCAGGGAAGTGGCCGTTCGTAGGAAATGGACATTCGTAGGAAATGGACGTTCGGTGCCGGATTCCTGTCACTGTTCATTATAAAACACATAAAAATTATGTAACAGCACTATTGACAGATGATATGGAAACAAATTTGATAAATGACTGCTTTCTATCAAATGTTATGCTTGCTTGCTACCTTGTATCTACTTATGAGATAAGTAGCCGGCTCATAATCTCTGAATATTTCTGTAAAACTAAACCACAGTTCTAAATTTCTAGTACCTAACGATCAAATTACCTAAACTAATTTAAAATCCCGCAAAAGATTAATCGTTATACAACACGCAAAAAAGCAGCATGACAGTCGTGGTAAAAGCTGTAATTATGACAAAATTACATATACCGAGCCCAGTGACGTCGTCTGACAAACACGCGATTGCGGACCGAGTTTGGAATTTAAATTGTTCACGACATTTTTTTATTACACAACACGGGAACGAAAATTAAAGGAATTTAAAGAGACACTATCTATAAAACTGAATATTGAATCAAAAGTTTGTGATGAGCACAGAGCAAAGTTTTTGCTGTACATCCTTTCCCAGGAACATGGGTCAAAAAGAAAAAAAAGTATTTTATTTCCCATAAAAATGATCACCGTAAAGTTACTCCAGCTTATTTCCATGCTGGACTGTGCCAGCTGCATCTCCTCCCGCGCATGCTGTAAAAACCAGCTAAGGGATTTAAGGGTTTCAGTATATTGTTATTTAGGCGATGGGCTGACAACCTGTCACTACATCAATATACCTACAGATCTATCTTAAACAACCCTCAGAGTCAGACGTGGCGGAACGATCTTTGTTTGGATCGTTGACGCTCTGCCTACCCCATTAGGGATACAGGCGTGATATTATGTATGTATGTATGTAAAGTTACTCGTATAGTGTTTTTATCTCGCGCGCATGTGTGCGTAAATACAGGTTAACTATGGCGAACTCACGCACACTAAGAAAATGTACGCGTAGGTACAATTACTCACACAAATATGGCAAAGCGGCAGTCGTGAGATAAAAAAGTCTATCGTTACACGATCACCGGTCGGTAGGTTGTGTATATTTTTCATTCCCTAGGGTTTTTCGCAGAAATGCTATAAAAACATGACAACCCAACGTTTTGTTTACAGGGAATTTATGACGAAAGCTATGGGCTTGATGCCAATTGGGAGCCAAACTAAAAGCTAAATGTGGCTAAATGCAGATGGCGCTGTGGGCGACTGTACCTTGTTACGTGTCAATGTCACATGTGTAATGCGATTTTATCAGTATTTTTTACCATTATACGATACTTTTTAAATATAATCACTTTCTTTGTAATGCGCTGAACACAATCAACTTGCATCACTTGCACTGAAGTTTTTAATACGTATTTTTTTTTTCCACTGGCACCCACTGTTTTCATTGTTTGGAATATTTGGAAAACAAATGAATTCCCCTATTTTTGCAATTAAATGCATTGCATTGTGGCATTAACTGATAATATTACAAAAATATTCAGTTTGTTTACAAAAGCTGGTACAATTTGACAGTTCTCAAGGTACAGTCGCCCATGCGACACCTAGCGGGAGAAAAAGGCAGTTTTCCTCCTCATTAGATGGCTTATGGTGATTCTGGGAAGGCAAATAATGACTGTCTAATTATTTTTTTTCTACGAAAATGTTCAAACAAATCAGGGAATCATCAATCAGACACAGCATTTTTTCCAGATATAATGAGTGTATTCTCAAAACTCTACTAATAGCTTTGTAATTTCTTTGCTTATTTTGAAACAATAATGTCAAATTAATACTGAGTCCGAAGAGTAATTTAAAAAATATCAGTAATAAAAACAACACTTTCTTTATAAATAAAAGGATCTGCTTCAAAGAAAAAAAAATCTATGGCGTTGTACTCATTTCAAGATTGAGAACAATATTAAGTATGGATTTGACAGATCATTTTGTACTGTAATAACATTTCTGATACGGACTCAAACTCGCTGTCACTCTTGAGAGCTGATTATAAATACGGGCCAGAATAATATGACTTTCGTTGTACTTTAAAAGGTACAGGTGGGCGACAACCTTCTCAAATATACACAGGCATCTCACAGCCTAGTACACAGACAAAATATAAACCAGTATATACGAAATCGAGATAAGGTCATTTCTCGGTCGCATACAGGCGTTGAATTGATTGCAAATCTTTATTAATTTTCTCTTTTTGTGATAGTTATAATTGATTCATTGTTAACGCATTTCTTAACTTGAACATGATTAGGAAAATAGAAAATTGACAGCTAAATTCGAGGCAGTCAAAGGGCGTCAGACTAATATATTAAAATGGTAACATTTGTTGTAAGAGTAGAGGTACTTCCGCTCGCCCCTCGCCCCTCAGCTTTCTTCTATATGGCTGCCATTAACAAGCCCTATATACACAGTGTCTTAAAAATGTATTTACTGTGTTATAGTGAAAATAAACAGTTTCAGTGCTAATACCATCTTTGATTTATACAAGACTCATAATAATAGACTTAAAGTGTGTTTAAAATTTTCGGCGACTAAAGATCTTCTATCATCGGACCCATCTAAATAGCTATGTGATGGGTCCCTTTCTAGCATCTTCTTTGTATTCTAGTCCCGTCCCTTTCAAATCTCAATCCCTATCCCCTATCCATGCGAATGGGACAGTTCAAGATAGTTAAATATAATGGTGCGTAAGGGGAACGAATGAGATCAGATAACAAAAAGGTTTCTTTACTTGAGATAGTCTAGACTTTGAACTTTACTATACTGCAAAAGATATTTCGTTTTTGCTAAACGATCTTTATGTCTCAGTATATTCGACAGATGCGAATAGGAACCATAAATGGTTTTATGAGACTTTCCCAAGTTTGACGTGATGTCATTATCGCCATACAGGGTGTTGATTTAATTGCGTGCCATAGCTTAGGGGGTGTTTCGGTAACTTAAAAGGGGCCCATAAAAAATATTTAATAAATCCAAATAAAAAAATAAAAAAACAATAATCGGTAGGTATTCATAATTATTCCCAGAGTTGCGGCTGGCCGTCTGGCTATAATCAATCCCGCGCGCCGCGTCTATCGACCAATGAGAGAGACTCGCGTGGGCTCGGTTATAGCCGGGAAGCTAGATGCAGCTTTTGGAATCATAATTAATATTAACTTTTTTATTTAATGACTTGGATTTTTTTTTTCATAGGCTCCTCTTACGTCACTGAAACAGCCCCTAAGCTATGGCACGCAATTAAATTAACACCCTGTATATTGTGTTACCTCATCATTGCCGTATTCTACCCGAGTACCTGTCTTAATTAGTTTCTCTTTGGCTTTTCGCCTTAAGAGGTATTAACACCTCGACACAACTGTGCTTTATATAACGGGTCTTTCTAAACTACGAAAACTGGGACAAACACTCTTTGGCCCGTATTTATAATCAGCTCTCAAGAGTGACAGCGAGTTTGAGTTCATATCAGAAATGTCATTCCAGTACAAAATTACTTGTCAAATCCGCACTCAATATTGCTCTCAATCTTGAGATCGCTTTATAAATACGAGCCTTTGAACAAAGTCTAAAGTAAAGATAACCTGATATTATAACCACCCACTCACAGCCACAAAAGAAGAAGCCCGAATGGTGTGGTGGATAGGGGTTACTGCTTCCTGTGCAGGGGTCGTGTTTCGAATCCCACCACGTGACTACGACTACCAAAGACCACCACTGACTAGCAAAGGAGATATCTTTGCAGGCCCGCTCGAAAGGGATGAGATTATTTCAGGTAATCATGTATCGATTTTTGTGAAATTTCGTATATTTGTTGCAATAAATCAATTGTGCAAACATACGAAATTTCATGGAAATCCATAAATAATTTCCTGAAATAATCTCAGCGAGCGGGCCTGCAAAGATATCTCCTTTGCTGACTACCAATGTGTTTTTTCGGTTTTCGAATTTCATATGTACGTTTATTAGGCGCTTTTGCAATAAAGGAATACATCGTGAGGAAACCTGCACACACCTTATACACACCTACACTAAGGAAGTAAAAACTCTTTATTGCACACATTTACAAAGAACATTCAAACAGAAACAAACATGAATAAATGTGCACAAAGGCGGTCTTATCGCTGGCAGGGATCTCTACCAGACAACCAACCCAACCATGCCCATTATTCAATATGACTCTAAGCCTTGAATATGTTTCTGTGTACAATTAACGTTCATTTAACGTTGAGTTATCGATACCAACGTGTTTTGCGTAAACCGCTTTTTCTTTGCAATTTAGCAGAGGTTCAAATTTAGAAACCGCAATATTTTGCGGTTGGCTTTCTTTAAAGTTGTAAAGAAAACCAGTTCTTTGCCGCAAAGAAGTTGGTATCGATAACTCAATGTTAAAGAAACGGAGTATAGTAACATTTATCACTCACGATTTTATTATACATTTAAGTAAATTTTATTTCGAAATGTTGTTTGTTGTTGCTGATAAGCCTTCGCAGCAAGGGCAGCAGACGGGAAGCCGAGATCAAAGCTTCGACTTCCATCAGCGCTTGTCAAGAGAAATTGGATGAACATTGCTCAGCCTTAAACACTGGTCAAAGGTACTACGGTCACGACGTTATCCCTTCTTGGGTAGGCAGAGCCTCTACTAGTTAGTAAAAGTCACGTTTCAGTAGTTTGGTTTACTTCAATTGATCAAAAAATTACATATATGAAAAGAATGAGATATGAGATCCATCTTGTCGGATTGGCATGTAAATAGTCGGTCCTGTGCCTGACTTCTCTCTGGTCGTGTCAGTCAATCTGTCCTATCAGAATAAGAGATTGAAAGAATAGAATAGAGTGTGCACTTGTGTGTTGCGCAAACACTTGGGCACTAAAAACTAGTCCCGCGCAGTTGGCCGATCACCGAAAATCGGTTGAGAGGACTATTATTATTACTCGTAATCGCCCAGACATGAACCCACTTTACCTTTCCTCATAAATGTCAGACGACAAAAATACACTGGAAACCTTTTAAATAAATCGTATTCCATTGATGTACAAACAGGAACGCAACGTGACATTCAGTTGGAACCCGATTATTGGTCATAAAGGGTCTTAATTGCCACGCTGAATGGATGTAATAAAATGAACATAGACTTTACCAGTAAGAGTCAGAAAGAACATTTAAGTCGAAAATTATTAAATAGTAAGACCCGGTATGACCGTCTTAGTAAATTGAAAGTGAAACGTGACCGCGCAAAAGGAAAAACGAATTTTATTCGATTTATGTCGAAATTAATAAAAGCAACATCAGAAATGTCCCTTTTCTCGTAGTCGCCTACGCATCGTCGTAGCTAAACGCTACGCGATGTTGTAGAGCTTTGCTACGATTTAACATTTACTAAAACAAGTGGGTTGCTTTCTCACCTAGTGCCCTTTTTACCCGACTGCGCAACGCAAAATAGGGTGACATAAAATTTGGTCTCCAAACGTTTGTCAGTCCAAATTGGGTTTCTTGATGCAAAGCGGAGCGCCGGATGGAACTTAGTTATGATACATCACACGCAATACGCAAAAATAAACTTACTTGTGAAGATAAAATAAAACTATATCACAGCGTTTTAACTATGGAAATTACTTACTGATTGATATTTCATTGAGATGGATTGTGAAACTATTATCCAGTGACGTGAGTTCTGACGTCATACCTACCTATTACTATGATAAACAACGGGTTATTAGAATTAAGTTCGATGAGATTTCTAATATCCTGTGACGGATGGAGTTATAGTTACCCAGGAAATCCAGCGTTGAAATTCTTGAAACTCATGTGAATGGTATCCGCAAAAATAGATATTATATGGTGGTACTTCCACCGTGACTCACAAAATGTCAAGAGGTGTTTTTTATACCGCCATACCAAAAGCTGAAAAGCCAAATATCAGCAAAAAATATCAGCTCCTAATATTAATCAATAAAATTGTCGGCTCGTATTTATAAAGCGATCTCAAGTTTGAGAGCGATATAAAATGTGGATTTGACATGTCGTTTTGTACTGAAATGACATATCTGATGCATTCCAATGACTTTTAGGTTAGCGTAGGTTAGATTAGGTATAAGAAGACAAAAGAAAATACACTCTGAAAACTAGGCTGCATGGGCTCACGCTCTTCGCCTTCCCAAACGGGAGAATAAAAAAAAACAAACTCAAACTTTCTGTCACTCTTGAGAGCTGATTATAAATACGGGCCTTAAGTGAACATAACACTGGGTGCCTCAGTCTATTCAGAATTAAGTAAGAGTTGTTATTATGTACCAAATAAAATAGCAGATATTGGAAACAGATAATGCTGTGTACACAAACGAAATTGTGTTTCGGTAAAAATAAAGATCTTCATAATACGCTCGCTATTCGAATCTTTTATTTACTTAATAAACATAATAACTTAGGCTAAATAAGAAGAAGGTATATCTTACTAAAATGTTTGAATCCATACATACATAATCCGCTTGTTTCTTACTTGTCAAATCAGCAACTTTTTATGAAATGTCAAAAACGCTTATTTGTATGAAAATCGCGAGGTATGACGTCACTCCTCGTTGACTCCTCTTGGACTCCTCGTAAATACTAAACTACTCAAATCAACAACTTCTATATTATTGACTCGATTATTAAATCTAAATGAGCATTTTTTTGAAAATGATAAATGAGACCAGCAATATTTTAGCGATCAGTTTTAAGTATAAATGTTTTGAATTTTTTTTAGCCGCCCAGGAAACAAGCCTCTTCTGTTTCTCTATTTGTTTTTTTGTTGCTAGGGGTAAACGGATTATGATCAAATTTGGCAAAAAGATAAATAAGGTAAGATAGATACGGATAAAGGTTTCTTTTTACCACGGAAAAATGCCTCATTTCGGCAGGAAGAATTCTTATGGCCACTGGTCAAAATTTAATTATAGCTTTTACATTTTCCTAGAGATTTCTTCTAATATATTTCAAAACAAGTATTATCAGTTGTCCCGGTTTCTGTTTATATCTATTACTACTGTCATATGGGTATAAAGTCGATCGACCCGATGAACCCTGGTATCAGAGTTTTTAAACCGCCTAATAGCACAGCTAAAAGGCCTCCGACATGGTTTGTGTAACGACCACTATCAATGACAGCGACCGGTCGGTCCCGCTTAACGTGCCATCCGAAGCACGGAATCCTTTTTCTTTTCGGACAATCAGGTGATTCAGCCTGCAATGTCCTAACCAAACTGGGGAAAATCTCACAAAGTGATAAATTAACAAATATCAACTTTTTGTTCCCCCCCTGGGAATCGAACCCAGAACCTCCGGATCGAGAGCCCATGGCTTAGACTACTAGACCACGGAGGCAGTTTTATATCTATTGGAAACAGTATATTCTTGTTAGCAGATCCATTTGTCACTGTTTCTTTCTTTGTAGAGGCATTTATCACATAGGTAAGGTACCTTTCTGTGATTTATGACTGCGGATACATTGATATAGTTAAGTGTTTCATATAATTTTGTTGCATCTCTAATAATAGGGTTTTACAACAAATGGTATCGTATTATCGTCTTCTTCATCAGCTCACATCATCTTCCTAGCCTTTTTCCCGTATCTCACGGGGTCTGCTACCTAATCTAGGGGATTGAACGAGGGTACTGGTTTTTACACGAGAGCGACTGCCATCTGACCTCCGCAACCCAGAAGGTAAACCAGACCCAATCCTAGATTAGGTTACACAACCTTTGAATGACTTCCATGCTGGACTGGGAGCGATAGAAAAACATAGAATGTGCCAGCTGCATCTCCTCCCGGGCATGCTGTAAAAAACCAGCTAAGGGATTCGAGGGTTTCAATGTATTGCAATTTAGGCGACGGGCTGACAACCTGTCACTATAGCGATATACTACCATAAACATCTATAATAACCCTCAAAACTTGTCAGACGTGGCGGAATGACCTTTGGGTCGTTTTTCGCTCTGCCTACCCCTTTAGGGATAAAGGCGTGATTTATGTGTGTGTGTGTGTGTGAATTTCTTCGTAGGTGTGTGCAGGTTTCCTCACGATGTTTTCCTTCACCGTAAAAGCGCCGAATAAACGTACATATGAAATTCGAAAACCGAAAAACACATTGGTACGTGGTGGGATTCGAACCACGACATCCTGCACAGAAGGCCGCGGCCCTATCCACTACACCATCCGGGCTGTTAAAATAGCTCACATACCGGAAGTAAAACAATTTGCTGATCATTATATTTCGACTTAGTACACGTTCACGTACCTGCCCAAAAACACCTAAGTCAAATGTTGTAACATTGAAACATTTACGCAAAAATGCAAAAAAGCTGTAATTTTTAAAGCGATACATTTAGCATCCTACGGTACACGGTCACAGAATAATAACTAGTAACTAGACCCTAAAACGTCGACGTTCTTTAAAAATATGATTAAAATAAAAATTTACATCTCCCAAAGCCACCAGACACCTCAAATATATCTCAAACCAACAGCTGCATTGCACAGAAGACAAATGCACTTACAGAGGGCCTTGAGACAGGTATACTGTCAACTCCCATCTTCAACCGTTTCTTGCACTGCACAGCCACTTTTCACATTATATTCCACTGGTTTTGTGTCACTATGTCCAGGTATTTAGTTGATTTTTCAGGTGGAAATACCAGACGCGGTTTAAGGGCGTTAGTTCACGGCCCTCTCTCGGAGGGTACTGAGGGCTAGTGAGGGGAAGGCGGCGAGTTAAGCCGCTTAGGAAGTCTGCTTCGCGCTTTAGGGTTTTTAGGCACCTGTGTTTTGGTCGTAATTTGAAGGTCGAGGTAATGTCGTAATGTAATGTAATGTATGATGTGCAACAGCGTAAAAGAAAACCTGTATTCAAGATATCCAAGATTTCTGTTCAGAAATCATAAGGTTGAACATACATACATACAATCACGCCTTTATCCCTAATGGGGTAGGCAGAGCGTAAACGTCCTAAACTAAACAAATGAATATAAATTGGGCTTGCAAAACTATACTTTTGACTATTCATGGGCAAAGTTGTTTCTGATCACCAGGGCACACATTTCTCATTTTCGCTGGTAAAAATTGCATTATAATTCAAATTGGTCAACAAAAAGCTTGATAATAGGTAAGGTATTACGAGTTCCATAATAAAACTCCATTTTAGCTACTAACATCAAGTCAAATATGAGTCAAATCAATATTTTTTTATCGATAACGTAATCTATCGACCAACTCCTCGCACTACAGCACTCGCCTTCAACTTGCGCGCGCATAACCGCACAGCCTCCATCCAAAACCACCACAAACCCATTTTGATCCATAACACCCTACATTAAGGTTTATTTTCGTCTAGCTTAATCTGAAAAGCCTTTAAGTCCTCTATATACAGGGTGGTGGACGCGATGATTGGCATTGCGTCGATTCGTATTAATGTGTTTTTAATTCTGTCCAACACTAGCACTCTTAGCACATTTGCAATACATAGCTTTTATGCTTATCGTGAATTATTATATAATGGATCATAAAATGGACCCTTAGTTGCGATTGTCGCCAAACGTAAAATATTCATGATTTTTTTTGTATTTCAGGCACAATTAATTTAAAACTGGCGCCACAGTCGCAGCTCTCGAATTTTATAAGTATTAACTGTTCAAAACAACCTTAGCATTCCAATTTTCTAAAAATTTGCTACTCGGGCTACATGCTACGCCGTAGCAGATGTCTACAATATCAATAAGAAGTTTCTTGAGCAGTACGTAATATATTTTTATAATTTTTTTCATTATCTGTAGTATGGCTAAACTTTTTATTTAGGTATGGAGAGATGCACCATGAATCACAACTCCTGAAAATGTCTACATGGAGTAACGAGTGAGTGCATCTGACCGTAGTATGTAAATGTTGTGTTGTGTGAGAACAACTGTTGTGAAACCACGCAGGGTCCTACATAGGAATGTGGCGACGCGTTGGGTTGCACGCGTTCCAATGCGTGCCTGCGCCTCTAGCTGCTAGTCTAGCAGGTAATTTTATTTATATAGAGTGTAACAGAAAGGGTAAATGCACCCAAAAGGATGTTGCAATAAAATTGAACAACTTTTTCCAAAGACTAGTCAAATCATAGAAAAGAACATATTTACTAGCGTAAACACGTTTAAGTGAGTACATTAAATTGAGGGTTTACTCCATTCTAAAAGTAGACGCAACTGTGCTCGCGTGTGTCCACGAAGCCGCGATTTTGCTTAAGTATAAGGATGCATTACGAGAAAACCTCTTCCTAAACACCTACACAATGTAAAGTGAAGTACTCGTACGCTTGAATGTCACATACCAGTAGTTCAACCTCTCACACGCAAGAGACAGTTCTATTTATGAAACACTCCAAGCATCTCAAGAAAACCGTTTACGCACTACGCAATGTAGAGCGAAATCTGTAACAGTGACCGACTTCAATGTAGTCGGACCACTCACACGCGCACTGGCTCAGATAAACGTTTGCAGACTCACCGCTGTTTAAAGGTTAAATGTCAATCAAAGGTTGTCACTATTTGCATCTACCTACATAGACAAAGTTCTGGAATATTTGCTGAAGTTTAACTAATGTAAAAATCAGCTAAGGGATCCGAGGGTTGCAGTGTTTTGCAATTTAGGCGACGGGCTGACAACTCGTCACTATAGCAATGCCTATACATATCATCTATAATAACCCTCAAAACTTGTCAGACGTGGCGGAATGATCTTTGGGTCGTTTTCGCTCTGCCTACCCCATTACGGATAAAGGCGTGATTTTATGTATGTATGTGTGTATACATTTCAAAAGCGAGATTGTTTCATAAGCCCCTTAGTTCGCAGTAACAAATAACCAGCTCTATGATCCTAGCTCAATACACCTAATACCACAAAGCAGACTATCATTGGGAACCATTCGCCTCCACTTTCAACAGCTGTGGAAATTTCAGGAAGCTATTGTGAAGACTAGCGCCATCTACATCCCGCCCGAATGTCTATTGTTTGATGGCAGCCACCCGTCCCCGAGTTGCATGATCTTTAACCTTACAGTCGTACAAGGATCTT
This sequence comes from Scrobipalpa atriplicella, assembly GCA_029255725.1. Taxonomy (NCBI): domain Eukaryota; kingdom Metazoa; phylum Arthropoda; class Insecta; order Lepidoptera; family Gelechiidae; genus Scrobipalpa; species Scrobipalpa atriplicella. The sequence goes on along the minus strand of JARACY010004062.1, from coordinate 15,033 downwards.
TTGGCGCTTGGGTGCCATTGACAGGATCTTTTTTTGGGCTTCGTTTAGCTTTTTCGAGAAGTAAGCTACAGATTTTTTAACACCCATCAGTTTGCGTCTGTTTCAAAACAGCTCCGACATCCTCGATAGAGCCTCTTTAGAGAGTGTCGGAGCCCAATAAAAGCTTCTGTCAATGTCACCCAAGCGCCAAAAGATCCTTGTATGACTGTAGGTCACACTCGCACAACTAGTGATCATCAACTATTAAGAAAAATTGATTTTCTTCTGTGCGCCTGTATTATCTAATATAGCACTTCTAAGTAGATTTAAATTTTTAAAGAACTCATTTAAGTTTTGTCAGTCAGACACGGGCGAATTCACATGAGCAGGAAAAAATGCTGGAAGCATTTTTTTAAATGTGTACTCAAAGCTATTATTATCATCTTTTGATATCAGAATACCTACCTAAATACCTACACATAGAATCGTGGGATAATATGCTTCCAGAAAACCATCAGATCCCAAATTAGAAACGACAAATATCAGAAATAGATCTGAATGGATATGAAACGATTTGAACTTAATCGCCTACACCAATCTCTTCAACAATTTGATCAAGTCAAGTGCTTTCATGTTTTTTTACAAAGGAAGACCCGCCTTTCCAATTTCGTGTCGCTTCAAAAGGTTTCTCATAACTGTGTAATTAAAATGCCTGGGACAAAGAATTTCATTGTATCACTTTTCTTAGCAAAAAAAATATATTTTAGGACGTAAACGTAATAATACTTACGTTTAAAATAAAGTATTGTGTACCAATGCTGTTGTTCGCTTTAACATGTTGGCGCATATTGGTGTCGGCTTTTTTTAATACTGTTAAGTTTCTATCTATACATACATACATACATCAAATCACGCCTTTATCCCTAATGGGGTAGGCAGAGCGAAAACGACTGAAAGGTCATTCCGCCACGTCTGACAAGTTTTGAGGGTTATTTCAGATGGTCATGCTGTAGTGACAGGTTGTCAGCCCATTGCCTTTAAAACCCTCGAATCCCTTAGCTGGTTTTTGCAGCAAGCCCGGGAGGAGATGCAGCTGGCACATTCTATGTTTTTATATCACTCCCAGTCCAGCATGGAAGATTCTATCTATATCATTTTCTAATTTAAGAAAGTGATTATCTTTTTCAAGCATCCATTTAGTTGATAAAATACAGTACTTACGCGTAGCAAATCTATTACGCCAGGCTACAATACTCGTAGAGCTTTACTACGCGACTCGTAGCTTGCGTCTACGATTATTTTGCAAACTCTTTTAGGTTATCTTTGTTTCGAAATTATTTCATAGTAGTTTAGTAATAGAAAATAATTAACTATGACAACTTTTATTTGAAATGGCTACTTACGTCGTACAAAATCATGTCGAGCGTCGTGTTGTCCGTCACTTGTTGCACTTACGACAACTAATTTGTCTATTTCTAGGCTTTTCAGTTCTTTAATGCTGCAGTCCCAGTCTGTATTTTTTTCTAATCACAACTTATTCACAAAAGTTACAAATTGTAATAAAAAAGTTTAAATAAATAAACGAAACACAATACGCACTGTGCGCTTAAATTTTGTAGTTCGAATTTCGAACCCGTTCTTTTTTATAAATTGTTCCACAGATTCAAATCTGTTTTATTTTTCTTTTTCGTCCGGCCGCGAGGCAATGTAGCGGGTGCTACACAGCCTTGCCTTTCAGACACTGAGGGCTGCGTAATAGGGGTGGGGGCGAAAGGTCGTTATTTTAATTCAGTTAGCGATTTCAATAGCTAGGCCTTTGTGCCTTTGCTTGGATGACGCCAAGGTCTCATTTGCCAGTGATTATTTGGGTGTGATTTGTTTGATTGAATGCCTCATTATGACAATGGACCTAGATCGTTTTTATTATCTGGAAAAATTCTCCAAAAAATTAGGAAAACTATTCTGTTTTTGGTTTTTTAATATCTTTATTAATGACTAAGATATTTAAGCTCAAAGTGAGCTCTTCCGCACGAAGAGAGTGACAGACGGCCCAATACTTAATCGCTCGCAGTGACGTCACCGTGATTCTCGGTGCACTACGTAGTACTAGTAAGTATGTATGAAAAGCATAGAATTTCCAACTGCTTCTCTTCCTAGGCATACCTACTTAAAACCAGTAGAGGGAGACTAGGGTTTCCGTATATTTGGGAAAATGTTGACATCACTATATAGCATGTATGGGTCCCTGAGCTATCATCCATCATTTCATCATCACCGCTAGGCAGACATGAACTGGCGTCGTGAGCGTGCACATGTGCATAAAATAAAAACTAAAATTGAACTGATAAATTTTGTATACGATCTAACAAATAATTTACCAATAAATGATTGAATTTAAAGGAATAATATGAGTCAACAACCCTAGTTGTGTCGGTCAAATCAGAATAGTGAAGGGGTAACGACCGTCTACATCTAGATCTAGATAATGGTGTCAATTCTAAACAAAAATAATAATTTCTAGCACATTGGCCTTTGTGGTGAAAGTGAGAGAAAACGAAACGCTTGTCGATTGAGTGATTCGTCGTTTGTTTACCACTGTTTCGTCTTCTGTTCGGCTCATTAGATACGGAAACGTCCGTATGATAGTTTGTTTGCAAAGTGCTTCGCTCTTGTGAGCTTAGCTTGTTTTGATCATAATTTCTAAACATTTTCTAAACAGATTTTTAATCATATCTGTCACTTTCTTAAATAAAAATAGAAATCAATAGCTTATTCCTCAATACCTGTCAAAGTTACGTTAGTTAGATGTTTTGCAATATGCAAAAATTAGAGAACATGCCAGAAGACGTCTTTTGAAATTCGATAAGCTACATTGACCAAATAAAATCCAAATAAACGTCAAGTCGTACAAGGAAGTCAAGGAGAAGGCGGAATCAAGAGAGGAATGGCGTTTACTTCATACTCCACCGACAAGAGCAGCGCATTCATATCATAACAATGATCCTACAATAACAATAACATAACATATAATTTTGAAAGTCCTAAAGCCATTTTTAATTTAAGAAAGTAACAGGACTATTTTATAATGTGTTAGCAGGATCGATGCCAATATGAGCAAGACTTCTACGAAAGCACTTCAAATTAATAATTTGTAAGTCATAAACGTATATCTGCGTTTGATCTGATTGAATTGAATAGAATTCATATTACAATATGATTCCAAGACATCTTCATATCTCTGACTTGGTTGGAGAGCAATGACTTCAATTCGATAATCTTCTCCTGTGGGTTATCAAGATTAACGACCAACCACAAGAACCCTGATATTAAAGTAAGATGATATATGACCACTTTTCGGAAAGTACTGTTTACAACAACATTTTGCATGCAGTTATGTTAATGAATAATGAATAAATACCTAAGTAGTTGTTTTTCAAACTCTGTTAATTAAGCTCTCATTCCTTAAAAGGCGATATGTCAATTGAAAATCGTCTAGCGTCACAATGAAGACCTCAAGCTCTTCCTTAAGAATCTACAAAACTTTCTCTATTGGCATTTATAGCCCTCCTTGTCTAAATACCTTAGAAACTATTTTAAGTAATTTTATTAAAATTTACATAAAGGCTTCTTCAAGTCTTCATTGGATCTGGAGATTACTCATCAACCTTCACGCTGACTTAATCATAATTTGGTACTTAGTGTAGTACTTATGTAAGGTCTACTTAGTAATTCTAAGTTGGTGCTATTCTAAGCCTAGATAAACTCAACTTAGGTTTAGTTTATTTATAGTCTCAAAACGGCCTATGCGGTGGTGTGGTTTGGAATTTATAACTTTATCTTAGTTAGTCTGTGAGTTGTCTGGCCGAACGATAAGCAATGCTTGGATCCTGGTATCAGCTTTTATAAACCATCTTTTACCTAGGTATTTAAAGTGGTTCGTCTAAGAGAGACAGTGGTATGGATTCGTAAGCGCACAAAATCACTAAATCTTGACCAAATGGTCACCTATCTATCCTGAGAGAAAAGAAAGGGGCGGCAACAAGTTATATCATGTTCTCCCCGAATCGGTAGCAAAGACTGAGAAGAACAGGGCTAAGCGTGCTTTATAGAAATTGTTTCAGCTACCAGAAAAGAAAGCAGACATGAGACACGCCATGCCTAAAGGGCAAACATCGTGCACATGGCATATAACAAGATGAATATAACAAGACTAGTCGAGTCTACCGCGCAGAGACGACATATCCTATTAGGTGCGAAGAGTGCTGTAATCAAGAGAATATGCATGAAGCCCTGTGCAGCCAGGGCCAAGGCTGAATCTGTGTTTACCTGGTCGAGTCAAGCGTGCTTTGCATGAGACAGGAGGAAATATAATAAAAAATAAAGAAATTTACTCTGCATGAATAAAAAAGGTATAGACAATTGAGTTTTGAGTCTATCAAATAGTTAATCTAATTCAAGATAAAGAAATCCCTGGTGAAGCTAAAAATCTCTATTCGTGTGAATGTGACCCTACATGGAAGGTAGACCTTAACACTTTTTAGGTATTTATTTATTATCGTATGGCATTATTTGCTGCGAGATCCAGAGGACAGGTGAAGCAGCCGGTTGTGCTGCACTCTTAGCACCGCCAGGGGTCACGTGTAGGGTTTTTAATGTAGTTCCTACGGACGTGGAGCAACATTGACCAGTAACGACCACTATTAGAAACAGTTACCGGGACCGACGGCTTAACGTGCCCTCCGAAGCACGGAATCCGTTTTCTTCCAGACAATCAGGTGGATTTAGCCAGCATTGTCCTAACCAAACTGGGGAAAATCTCACAAAGTGATAAATAGACAAATATCAACCTTGTATCCCCTGGGAATCGAACCCAGGATCTCTGGATCGTGTGCCCAAAATTTTTAGGTGAAGTGAACCTTTGATCTGAACCTAGAGATCACGCTTCAGACCGGATTCGATTTAACTGAAAAGGTTTTTTGCACGTTTTTTGAGAGGCAAAAATACAGAACCCATCCAGCCACGTCGTCGACTTTGAAAGCAAAAACTTTAAGAAACCCTCCAAACTCTCAACTGCTGGTCTGCTGGCAAAACCAATGTTCCAACTTGAGCAAGACACCCACTGGCATGTCCACTGGCGGCGTGGCATGTCTCGTGCGTGGGAAGCCATCTTAGTACGCGACAGAAACGCGTGCCAATCCAATTAGGGACTAAACGTGAGTGCCATACTATGGTCGCTGGTCGGCTGCGATCGGATGAGCGTTGTGCGTAGTTTCTGTGATTTCAGAAAGGGTTGCGCGCACATGGGCCGGTGGGCCAGACACGTGAGCGGAGTTTTACCGTCTGAGCCTAAGCTGACATTTGCTGGTGTTGAGTAATGTTGTTAGTCAAATCAAAGGTGTTATAGAGCTCGTTAGACTGCATAATACTTACTTAAACAGTTTAGTTTGGTATATAGATTAGTTACCACACCTCATACACGCTCCATCAGTACAGTATTATTCAGTATAATCAATATTTGCAGGGACTTGTGAACACAGTAGGTACCTATACCTATTAATTATGCTATTGCATTTATTATTGGCACACGTGGAAAACCGCAGCACATAATTTATTAATTTATCTGAATATTTTACCTTCTTTACAAAGTTTTTTTTATTTTGAAAACCGCGGGCCTTACAACTTCCGGGCTAAAAATCAATACCATAATTTTAGCCATAATTTGATTAAGTTTTGGTAGTTTTTTAGTCTCCAGTCAAAATTAAAATAAAGCAATATTCTGTACCACTAACTTATTACTAAAAATTATAAATTTCATCAAAATTATATTTAACTATTTTGTATTTTTATAATCCTTTATATTGTGCTTTGATTTACAATCAATAGTTATATTCCTAATCTAAAAATAGCAACACCTAATCGCAACTGTCAAAATGGACTTTTTGGCGGGCTTTTGAAAAGTACAGGCGCGAAATTGTTGAAATTCTTTAAAATATTCATTTTAATAAGTTTTCTGTTTATATTTTGTATATATTAATTAGGAAATTTGTAAATAAAGTTTGTAGTTTGTGGTCAATATGCCAGAGGGGGTCGAAGACCCCCCTGGGGGTGGCAAAGGGAGAAAAACTCCCCGGACCAAAGAACAGTTAGTGAATAGTGAGACAGACGATTTTTACAAACCTTATAATAAACCTGGGTATACGCGTGTGTTCCCTGTAAATAGCGGACTTAGTGAATTCACAGTGTTTGTGGAAAAAGACAATGATAAACTCGGAAATAGCAACCCACTTATGCTGGCCAACTTGTTCAAAAACGAAGTAAAGGGAGTTATTAACATAAAGAGAGTGAATGCCACCAAGGTGGGAGTCGTTTTTGCTCAGGCCATAGATGCCAATAATTTTCTGAAGAATGTGGAGTTCCAAAATAAGCACTCTATGAAGGCTTTTATACCGGCGAGGGCAGTGGAGACAATTGGAGTACTGCGGTTTGTTCCTACCAGTATTTCTAATGAAGAACTCTTCAAGAAATTGACCTGCAATGTGGAGATCGTGGGCGTACGTCGCTTCACAAGAAGAGTCAACGGTGAGGTAAAGCCGTTCACCTCGGTGAGTGTAACTTTCCTTGCCAACTCACTACCGGACCATGTCTACCTGGACATATACAGATTCAAGGTAGCAGAGTATTTTGCTCCATTGCTACAATGCTTCAAGTGTTTTAAATTCAATCACGGAGCTAGAATTTGTAAAAATGAGCAAAAATGCTCCATCTGTGCTGAAGAACATCACTTCTCCAAGTGTACGAATGAGAAGTCAGTCAAATGTATTAACTGTAAAGGCGCACATCTTGCAATCTCGAGAGATTGCCCTATTAAGAAACAAAAAATAGAGGAGAAAAAGAATAGGTCTAACTACGCCGCCGTCCTGGCCAGCAACGCCCAAAACAATTTAATGAAAAACTACGAAAAAGATTTTCCAATCATTAAAACCAAATACTCCAAATCTGCTGAAAAACAGCCGGCGGCGCAGGTGATGACCAGCTCCAACTCTTCACAGACTCAGACACAGACAGAAACAGTTACCAAGAGTGACAAAGAGTCCCCAATTACAAAAGACAAATTATTAAAGGAAATTATTCATAATGATTTCATTTTAAATGGATTAATTGGTGCTCTCGTCACTCTGGGTAACAGTAACGAAAAAATTACTACTCTTAAAATTAAAGATGTTTTAATTAATAGTCTCATTACAAAATGAATAAGTTGTATATTCGAATTTCACAATTTAACATTGAAGGTGCTAAGAATAAAAGACCCTTATTAATAGATTATTTACATGACAATGATATAGATGTTTGCTTGTTGAATGAAACATGGCTTAAGGAGAATTCTAACTTTGCTATTCCAGGTTATCATTTTTATTTTCAGCATGGACCTGATGGTCGAGGAGGTGTAGGAATCTTAGTTCGAGATAATTTTAAATATTCTATCATATATAACCCATATTATGATTTCTTACAATCCATCGCCATTGTTCTATCTACTAGTTTAGGAAATATTACACTTTTATGTGCATACAGCCCTCCCACAAGACAAGGGAGACATTTCAGGGGAAGAAGACTCAAACAAATCTTGGATGATTTACCTAAACCACTGATTTTAGCTGCAGATCTAAATGCTCATCATGTGGCTTTTGGTTGCCTTTCTACTAAATCTAGAGGTACTGAAGTATATAATATTCTAGATGAGACCGACTTATGTATACTCAACACTGGATGTCCAACTACTGTAGGTAGAATAAATTGTAATCAGTCAGCAATTGATATTTCTTGTGCTAGTTCCACCATTGCTCATTTGTGTGAATGGAAAGTTCATGATGATCCTATGGGCAGTTACCATTATCCTACCATAGTAGATATATTTACTGAAATTGAGAAATACGAGATAGGAAATCCAATTGAAAAATATTTATACAGTAAGGCAGACTGGACGAAGTATAAAGAGCTGTCACAAGAAATGTTCCAAGACTTTTCCATTTTAAATGATGATCCACTCAAATCTTATGATGATTTCTGTGAAATATTAAATAAATTAAAAATAGCTTGCATACCTAAAATTACTAAAGATAGCTTACACATTAGAAAGATTCCTGTTCCTTGGTGGGATGATGAATGCAAAGAGGCAGTAAAAAAAAGTAAAGATGCATTGAATTTCTATAGACTGAACCCTACTTTAGACAATTATATTGCATATAAAAGACTTGATGCAAAAAAGAAATTAATTATAAAAGATAAGAAACGTAGTAGTTGGCGAAAGTTATGTGAATCTTTTAATAGATATACTCCAGTCGGTCACATTTGGAATTATATTAGAAAATTTAACCGTATTAAAATCACTAATAGGCCTAAGAATGACGAATGGATTCCCTCCTTTCTTGATAAGCATGCTCCATTATCGTGTCCTGAAAAAGAAATAGAAAAAGAAACATTAAGCACAATTTTCAACAGTCATGGTAATCCTGCAGGACAATTTCTTAATTTACCATTTACATGGCAGGAATTTTCTTCAACATTAAAAGCACGCAAGAAAGATACAACACCCGGTTTAGATGATATTCCATATAAACTTATAATTTATTTACATAATGATGCAAAGTTAATTCTTTTAAATATTTTTAATATTTTATGGGAAAAAGGAATCATACCCTCAGCATGGAAGACACAATGTGTGATTCCAGTCTTAAAGCCAGGTAAACCTGCCAATGACTGTAATTCTTATAGACCTATTTCCCTTTCTTCTTGTGTAGGAAAATTATTTGAAGCTATGCTCAAAACCAGGTTAGATTTTTACACAGAATCAAATAAAATCTTACCTTCTCAACAGTTTGGTTTTCGTAAAGGACATAGTTCTGCTGAGAGCTTTGCCACTTTGGTGGCAGACATTCGTAACTCCTTCCATGCTCATTCTTCAACTGCCTGTGCCTTCCTTGATGTGCAGGGCGCTTTTGATAATGTTAATCCTTCAGTGTTGGCTTGTGTACTGAGCGAAGTAGGTGTCCCTGGAAAAATATGTAAATGGGTGTTTGAATTTTTACATAATAGGACTTTATATATAAAATTTAATAATTTGCTACATGGACCAAGACAAGTGTATAAAGGTACGATGCAGGGTGCTACTATCTCACCCCTTTTATACAACCTATACACTTGTCAGATTCACAATTACCTAACTGTAAATAATGTAAAATTTCTGCAATTTGCAGATGATATTGTTGTATATACTGTACATAAAGATGTAAATATAGCTGTAAATAAGTTAAATTTAGCTTTATCCCAACTACATAATTACTATTTAATGAAGTTACAATTAAATATTAGTCCGAGTAAGAGTAAAGCCATGATCTTTTCTAAAAAGTCTGATATTTGTTTAAACAATGTATTATATAATGGGGTGCAGTTGCCATGGACAGAGGAGCATAAATTTTTGGGGGTATTTTTGGATCAAAAACTGACTTTTGAAACCCATATAAATTATATAATTAAGAACGCATCTAGAGGATTAAATGTCCTTCGTTCCTTGGCAGGTGTACATTGGGGTTCAGACCCCCAAATTTTGTCTATGCTGTACAAAAGTATTGTACGTAGTCATTTTGATTACAGTTCATTGGCCTATATGAACGCAAATTTATCCATCATTAAAAAGTTAGATGTAATACAAAATAAGTGTTTAAGAATAATAACAGGAGCCATGTGCTCAACACCAATCATTGCCATGGAAGCAGAAACATGTATAGTTCCCCTAATTATTAGACGTGTACAGATAGCTGAAAGGTTCTGTTTAAAGTTATTAACATCAGAAAATAACCTTGTCCTTCGTAGCTTAGCACCAGGTCAAGCATTTCATATGCCAATGGGCCCTTACCTGGATACTAACTCAGTCCTTTCAGGACACCTTCCTGATTTATTAAGAGTAGCTTCACACATAAATAATATGACTGTAAATATGTATAAAGATGATTTATGGCCATTATTTAAAATATCATACAATTCTCTTGTAAATACGGATGTCATCTTGTGCAAAGAAAAAATCGGATCACAAAGTGAATTACTGCAATATGTAGATAGTAAAGATTACTATGGATTATTTACAGATGGATCAAAGACTGATAATAGGGTAACATCAGCTTTCTATGACCCACAAGTTAAGATTACAAAATGTTTTGCATTAGATAATAATTGTACTATTTTCACAGCTGAATGTTATGCTATATATCAGGCTTTACTTTATATAGAGAATATTGATGTCTATAATATTATTATTTTTTCTGACTCTCTTAGTGTATTGTCGACTTTAGAAAATAGGTCATGTAAATATAATTTATGCTATATAGTATATAACATATTAGAGGTTGTAAATAGATTAGTTTGTAATGGTAAAAGGATAACAATGAAATGGGTACCTTCTCACTGTGGGATAACGGGCAACGAAGAGGCTGATAAAGCTGCTAGAGGCCCTGCAGATGAAGATCATTCAGAATCCTTGAAGATCCCATACACCGACTTCTACGCCCAAATCGCCTTGGCGACAAAGAAAGTTTGGTTGGAAATCTGGAAAAAGAAGACGGAAAATAAAGCTTCATGGTACGCTAGTCTCCAAGAGTGCCCGCCCGCCCAACCTTGGTGGAAAAAATTCAGAGCAGACTCCCGACAGCAGATTACTCAGATCAATCGCTTTAGATTTGGCCATTGTAGAACTCCCATTCATCTTAAAAGACTCAACATCAAAGACAATGATAGATGTCCTTATTGTAACACAGAGAAGGCTGATTTGGACCACTTGATAATGAAATGTAATGAATTCAACATTCAAAGACTTCTGTTTATTGCTGAAATGTCAGAAGAGTTACGTGTATGTGACAGAAACAAGACTGTTTACAAAGAAGTTCCGTCCACTTTACGAGAAATTCTCTCAGATGTAATTTTTTACAAACCTCTATATAATTTTGTCACTAAATCTATTGGTGAACTTTAAGACTGAGTTTAAGACGAAGAAATAAAGAAGAAGATGATAAGAAAAAATTGAAAAGAAGACTGGCTCATAAGGACTAGATTCCAGAGCCGTAAAACGCTATAATAAAAAAAAAAAAAAACTGTCAAAATGAAAGTTTGTGTATAGCTGACATAGCTGTAAACAATCCAATTTTATCAAATTGGATTTTTGTGGTTTTCTAAGAGAAATATTGATTAAATAAGTAATTTGTGCATAGTGCTACGTCCGTGCTTCATTTATAGATGACACTTGGGCGTAAATACCAGCAATCTTACGGGTAAATGGCTTTATTGTGTCCGTTTGGGTGCGCCCGTTCAACGATGCATGGAACGGTCAGGTTCGCTTATAAATACTTGAGGATTGATTTTTCCCTATTTATAGGAATGCTGGGGACCCTCGGAAGGTCTATGCTGTTCAGTCGAAGGTCGGATCTCTATCAGGCTGCTCGTCTTCTGTAAGTTATAAGCTTTTTCTAACATGACTATGTGAATCACCATTTACTAACTCGTTTTGCAGATTTCCTGCCCTAACAGCGTAAAGCATGCGTTGAATAGAATATCTAAGTGTTGACTGTTATTGTGATGGCATTGGCTTTGAGCTAACAAGATTATGTTTATATTTTTAGATAATCAATATCATTGCACCATACATAGCTCTATGTTTTGCTCACCCTCTATGTTTTATAGTTATGATATTGTCAATTTAGTAAACATCATCTTTACCAATCGCCCAGTTTAAAAATTACTCCAAAATCTTAGATATAATTGAGTGGGCTTGAATTTAGGACATTTTGCTATGACCTAGTTAAAGATATTTGGCATGTTTTGTGTGCTGAATTTTCTAAAGCATATTGGACCACTAAATTATCCGCAAATGGGAATGCCTTTGACTTGCAGCAAACTACTGCAGTTGCATTAAATGCATGCCTACTGGGTGGGTGAAGATTTAAGGCATGGTTTTGAGAAACTTGATTAGATGCTGTAGAATTTTGTAATCACATTGTTTTAACAAATTTAATGTTTACCATGTTTTGAATATTGTAACCAACAAGTCACTCACTTACCTACATCATCTTTTTACCTATAAAATAAGATTTGGATAGTTATAAAATAAAATTTGTTTTCAATCTGGTTGTTACAATATTGTATAATATTTTTTCTAGGTATCCCTCTGCGATATGATAGAGCCACCGGATTATGAAGAAGTCTGCTCCAGGCTGGTGGGTCAACGGGACCCGCTGGCCTACCCAACTACGGACATGGATCTCTGCACGATTCCGCGACGCATTCGCACCCTCACCCATGTGTTGCCTGAGGAAGATCTGTGAGTATTATTTAAAACTCAATGTCCTAGCAATTTATGCCACTAATTTACATAAAAAAGTTAAATTTGTTACATAAATACAAGTACAAATGAACTTAATTATAGTTAAACATTTTTAGGAGAGTCTAGTCACTTTATTAAGACGTTCAATAAGTGACTGGCTGGACTATTAAATTGGGATAAGAAATCTGTTGGCCTGAATCAAACTTAAAAACCTACTGATTTCCTTGATTTTATTCTAGCACTAAAGCCCCGATGTTCGTCCGCGACTGCATACGCACATACACATCTGACTATACGGTAGCAGAGTACAAATACCGGGCTTACTCCGGGTCTATGTGTGGTCGAGAGAGGCTCAGCGAGCGGTTAGAGAGACTTCAAGCCGTGCCAAGGCATCACTATGAGGTGGACGCTGAACCCAATGTTATGGAGGAAGCTAATCAACAGGTTGGTCCTGAAACGCGGTATTGAAGTTTTTCGGCAGCGCGGTGTATAACGCCGGATCTATGTGTGGTCGAGAGAGGCTTAGCGAGCAGTTAGAGACTTTAATCCGCTTAAAATGCTTATATAATATTTTATTATGTGTTGATCATAGGTAAATAATAATACATTTAAACAATAGAAATTACAATAAATGATCTCATTTAAAAACAAATATGTAAGACGGGAATCTAAACTGAATGACTACAGTCGCTCGGAACGAATCGCCGTGAAATCATAATTCTTATGTCTTCAGATATCATATCAGAACAAGAAAAAAATACATCATAGTTTTTTTCTAAACCCCCTAGTCTGAATCTCAATCTCAACCATCGAGCGGGAGGCAATCCGTCGCGTCCATGTCATCATCATCCTCCTGCAACGAGACCCTGACTCCGCGCGGCTCCTGGGCCAGCCTGGACTTGAGGAGTTCGTCTTCCGATCCTCTCCTTCCTGACTTGTTTGAGAGGAAGCCACCTGAACTGCTGGATGCTATTAATGAAGCTAAAAGGTAGATTATAGTATTAGGTTCGTTGTTTTGTTTTAATTTACGCACAAAATCTTATGATAAAATTCTCATACTTTGTTTTTTTGGCCCAAAAATGTTCTTTTTTTATTGTATGTTTTTCAGGCTAGAGAACCGTCAATCCGACCTCCTTGGACTCTACACTCCTTATCTGGACGAAGAAGAGGCAGTAGAAAGAAGACTGGCAGCTGAAATGCCCTGCGAAGTCATGGGACACAGAATCTTGGTTGTGTGTCATCAACTCAAGTAAGCCCATGTTATCATTATCACAGTACCATATTTTCTTAAAATTTACAAAACTTGCTAAGTTAAAACATAAAAGCCTTTAAGACTCTGCCTATCCCATCAAAGTTATCGGCGAGGTTTTATGTTCTCTTTTATTTTTTCCAGGTTAGAACTCGACATCGAGCCTCTATTTGCTTCAATGGCTCTCTACGACGCTAAAGAACGGAAGAAACTCTCTGAAAACTTCCATTTCAACTTGAACTCTGAATGCACGCGGCAAATGCTCTCAGGCCATGTGTCACACGCTGATTTGTCGTCTTTAAGTCGCAGCGCAGTGTTTGATATACATAACCCTACTCCGGACATATTCCTTGTGGTGAGGGTGGAAAAGGTGCTTCAAGGAGATGTCAATGAAAGCGTCGAGCCTTATATCAAGGATGATAAGGTTGGTTTTTTTTCTTACTATGTTGAATTTAACAAATTCAGGTCATGTGTATTTCAGTCACAGTACCAGTAACCTCATACGCTCATGCTAAGATTTTTCTTCTAGAATCGCGAGAAAGTCCGTGCATCTGCGCAGGCTGCATGCACACGACTTGGAAAATACCGCATGCCGCTGGCTTGGAGCTGCGTATCCCTGATGAATATCCTCAATGGGTCCAACAGCTTAGAACGAGAACAGGCAGATAAGGACAGCCTTGGTGCCGGCTCTAATACTAACAGTCTTGGTGAGTCACATGGCCACTTTGAGTTTTTAGATTACCATTTGGTATGAAGAATGCCCCTATATATGAATTGAAATCTTTTATCCTTCTTATTGTTGTAGGTACTATACTTCTGAACATATTTCTATCAAAAATCCCTTATTTGTTCTTGTAATGATTAATCTTCTTCTCCTTATCCCGTATATCACGGGGTCGGCTACCTAATCTATGGGATTGAACGGGGATACGTCCTTCTATGTGTATCCGTCCTTATATAATGTTATTATTTCTCTCTTGTTTATCTTGTAAAAAATATTTAAGTTAATGGCTGTTGTTATCCCCAATAAATAAAAATAAATACTGGTTTTTACACAGAGTGACTGCTATTATACCTTCGCAACCCAGAAACCAGACCCAATCCTAGATTAGGCTTTTGTCAGGTATTATATATTTTTCTTCTAGATCGTAAAGCCTCATCCAGCAGTCTAGAGCAGCTCCGTCGTCGCGCGGGTGAAGTGGGCGGTTCCCTCACTCGGAAAGGGTCCATTGAGAGACGCAGTGTGCTTTTAATGTTGAAGAAAATTCCTGCCATGTAAATGGTAAATTAAGAAATTGTCCTGCAGGATTACCATGACTGTTGAAAATTGTGCTTAATGTTTCTTTTTCTATTTCTTTTTCAGGACACGATAATGGAGCATGCTTATCAAGAAAGGAGGGAATCCATTCGTCATTCTTAGGCCTATTAGAGATTTTAA
>JARACY010004061.1:0-28962 GCA_029255725.1 Scrobipalpa atriplicella | reverse complement strand
AAGTAGTATTTTGTGTATCTTTTTCTCTAAATAGACAGCCTTTGTGACTCTGTACCTATTCTTATTTCAGGAAAATAATATGTAACCTAACTACATAGGTAAATGCCAGTCCCAAATTCACAATAGACGATTAATCCGGCTAACTAGAAAATAAAAATAACTAGGCCGGTAAAGGACATAGACTTCCATATCTTATCGCCACAGGAAAATCAAGCTGCATGGGAAACCGCGAGTGAAAGGCACACATATATTTTTTTCAGAATTTAGATCTCAATATTTTTAAGTTTCCTATCGTTTTCCAATCTTGAAAATGCGGCGTTTGTTGAAATACCTCGCCTTAACAATGAACGTTTTCCTGCAAAAACATTTCAATTGACTTGTTAATTTGTCCACCGCCGCCGCGCCAAACACAATAATAATATTTCGCGTAATTTTCACATCGAGTTTAACAATTCACTGGCCGTTGCCGGTGAACGGGAAATTTTTAAAATAAATATTGAATGTACATTCGACAAACATCGGAATATCTCGACGAAATAAATTACACAAAATTGTTGAAAATCGCCGCGTGGGGTTGGCAAGCGGAATAAATGATGGAATTCGATGACCGATGATGCGTCGCCTTTTTTTCAAAAGTTCTACCTCTACCTACCTATAAACATACATACATAATAGTCACGCCTTTATCCCTTATGGGGTAGGCAGTACGTCATCAAACAGATACAAGGCCGTTTTCGTCACGTCTGAGTCATGCTTAGCAATAAAGTTTTTTTTTTCTTTCAGGTATTATGTAAGTAGATAATCTGTTTTCCATACAATGAATCGATTAGGTATTCCTACATTATTTTTATTCTTTTTTGTGGCATAGCCAACTTGTTTATATATAGAAGACAAATCCTTAAATCTTCTAAGTAAGTATACAAAATGACTCAATAAAGTTATTTTCGACACTAAAAGACGAAACTTTTCTCTTGCTTAGCTGTTTTTTAGTTCGGGAACTCTACCTCTATAAACATGTTCGCCAGCGGCCCGTACGCCAATAGCTCACCATCCAAACTCCGAGTAAATAGACATGCGAACAAACAGGCAACTTTATACTGGGTGCAGTATATAGATTTGTATTATGAATTTTATGCGTACTAGACGATTTTAAAGGAAAGTGAAGAGGTACAAATGAATACACCTCACAGCGACGGCCTATATAACGCCACTGACAATGCTATATCAGTAGCTGAAATTATAATCCTCACAAAATATACCCTATTTTTTAACGACACTACCAGTAGTACCGTTAACAATGGCACTACCAGGTGTGTGTACCTAATGTCCGAGTTGACACGCAATTTAAAGTGAGTTTATACGTACGTTTCTAGACTAGCAAGATACCTATCGGCACTCTTAGGTGAGTGGTCGTGGTCGTAATATAAAGCATTTTTACATGAAAGCGTTTCGTAAAGTATGTAGTAAAGTGGAGTTTCTAGAGTTAGGACGTAGTTCTTATCTTTTTACTGCAGCAGCTGCGGCTCCCTGGACCCTTATCTTTTGTTCAGTTTGCCAACAAAAAAAGGGTTTGGATCTGGCCTTTGTGTGTTCTAGAAGTCTGTTAGAAATCTAGCTTTATTTACCAATATTTTTCTAGGCCTGGCCTTCTGCTTGCTTAGGACTAGGTTCTGTTGGGAGAAAATACTACTATCCACGAGGCAGTAAAAATAAAATATGTAGTTTGCTATAGACGTACACACAAAATATGTCTAACCTGTAGTTAAAAGCAGGGACCGTAACCCTATCGATTTTGATCGACGATATCTCGGAATTAGATTGTTGTTATGAACGGGATTATTGCCACGATTATGTTTATTGTTACCTCGATATTTCGGAGTTGTTACAAACTCCATGGTCACGAGTATATCTCGTACTCTTATTATGCTATATTTGTAATGTCTGCAAATCCAATAGGGTAACCCTATCAAGGAATCTGATTAACCTTTTTTTTTTTTTTAATTATCATTCAGTAAATACTTATTACCCTATCGACTGAAGGGGTAATTTACCCGGTACTCCGGTCTCCGGTTGAAAGATTGTCCTTGACTTATTAGATACTTGTCACTACAGGAATATACCTACATACAGCTTTTGTAGCATTAGCTAATATTATATTCTCTTTGGCTTGGGTATCGGAATATACCTACCTACATACAGCATTTGTAGCGTTAGCTAATATTATAATATTTTCTTTGGCTTGGGTAGATGTGTGACTTCTTTTCAGATTTCCTTTGTACCTACGTATTTCTAAAAGAAGTAGGCCCACTGGCTGGTACCTACTACTTTAACAGAGAAGGTACCTAGTCGAAATAAAGTAAACCTAGAAACTTTCAGGTGCCGGAACCCAGCTATTGCTTGCAACAAAGCTACACAGTCAGAAACAAAGGCGCTTGTAGAGACCACAGCTCTCGAAACTTGTCAAAATGTAGTTTTCTTCACAGGACAAAGTTTTTTAATTTAAACCCGACTCCTGCCAGATATAGCAACGCAAAGCAACATTGTTCTAGATGCCACTTAACTTTTGGGACCGAATTACAAGTGCAACATTGATTGTTTCATTTTTATCTCTCACATACATTTTACATAAACTGAGCATAAACTAAACAAACTTAAATTCATTTTAAACAACAAAGTATCACGCGCAGAAGCGTACAAACTTAGTCAAAGTCAGTGTTGGATCTTTGGTCTTAGGGCTTCATCGAAAAGAAATAACTTTTACGACGCAAGCACCAGAGGTAAGCACTGTTTATTTTAGTTTAAAAACTCCTCAGAAATCTTCTTTTCGTTGATCAGATCAGGCCATACGAATTTACGCAGTTCTTTTTAAAAATTATTTACTTTTAGTTGAACGAAAATCACGTTGGTCTCAAACCTATATTACTCTAAGTTGGTCTCACTCATCTCGTCGTACAGCCCAAAGAACTTATTATTCTCGTTCGTTCCTGAATTATACCGTTTATTTTCATTGCAAAGGTAAGTATTTTACATATTACTACAATGGTTTTTATTTAAGTTTAGTAGTCTTTATTAGGTACATATTGTATTAACTTAGCTATTATAATCTCAAGTTCAAGGTGGACAAGACAAGACAAAAAGTACGGGCCTTAGAGTATTGTATTGCGCATCGGCCAAGTTCGGCTTTGTAGAGCGTTATTTTCTGTTGCACTTGTACAATGATTGGTAATAGAATACGCCAATTTGTTTAAGACGCCAATGCAATGTCTCTTTTCAAGTATTAACGTTCAGTTCAATATTAACGGCCCCGTACTGCATACCATTTTGCTGGTTTTACGCAGTTTTACGTACTCAACGCCACCAAGCACCAACGCACTTGTCTCCAAGCCAAAACCGTAAAAAAAAAAACGTAAAGTAAAACGTCAACGTCAAAGTGGAATACGTGCGATTTTGCAAATTTTAGTATTCGCGATTTTTATTCATTTGGAGACAAAATTATAACAGAAACCTATTGTAACAGAATACCTACAAGCTCTCTTCTGGCAATTAAAATATAATTCACCGAGTTCCAACCTGATATAGGTTAGTATGGTTGCAACATTGTTGACGTATTTTTGTTCACATTTGGCATGATTTTGCCTGGTATTCAGTGGTTCTCTCGTATGTTTTCTAGTAAAATGAGTTCATCAGTGTTGGTGCCAGTTGGTGTCCGAGGAATAAAAGTGCTGGATCGCGAGAAATTCTTGCGTAATGTGCAGGTTCCAATATTGAAGGTTACCGAAGAGAAATTGGCGAAAGTGACACCTATATGCAAGCCCTACTTCTTGAAACTCGAAAACTTCAAGCCTGTCCAAAATCTAGAAGATGAGTCGTTCAAGAAATGCATCCATCTGAACCCAGATAAGGTAAAACAGTGGAAAGATATTTCTGAAGATGATAGAGCCTCTCTCAGTAACATAGGTGTACAAGAATCGAACTTTCAATCTAAAGAAGTACAATTCACATACAACAATTGGAAATTTGATGACATTTTTAAGGCAGTTTTACCAGAAAATGAAGAAATTGTGAGCAGTTTTTCTCAGATTGGTCACATTATTCACCTGAACCTAAGAGAGCATTTACTGGATTATCGTGCACTTATTGGTCAAGTGCTGGTAGACAAGATCAAAACTTGTCGCACTGTGGTCAATAAGAGCAATGTCATTGACAATACATACCGTAACTTTAGTATGGAGGTGATTGCAGGAGATGAAGATTTCCTAGTCACAGTAAAAGAAAACCGTTGCAATTTCCAGTTTGATTTCTCAAAGGTATACTGGAACCCACGTCTTGGTAAGGAACATGAAAGGATATTGAGCTTTTTAAAACCAGGAGATGTACTGTTTGATGTTTTCTGTGGAGTTGGACCATTTGCTGTACCAGCAGCTAAAAGGAAGTGTATTGTTTTTGCAAATGATCTAAATCCTGAGTCATTCAAATGGTTGAATCACAATGCAAAAAGCAACAAAGCCGACAAGACTCTGAAGACTTTTAATCTTGACGGAAAGGATTTTATATGCAATCATTTTAAGGATTACATTATTGGGTATTGCAAAGGAATGGAGAAATTGGAAGAGAGCTCTAAAATTCATATTACCATGAATCTCCCTGCTTTGGCAGTAGAGTTTTTGAAATATTTCAAAGGCTTGATCAACGATGAGGAATTGCTGTCCAAGTTGGATAAAGAAATAATAGTTTATGTATACTGCTTTGCAGTTGGTGATAACCCTGTGGCTGTTGCTAAAAACATGGTAATAGAAAACATTGGAATGGACATAACTTCAGATATCACAGATGTTTTCGATGTGAGGAATGTGTCTCCGAAGAAAGAAATGATGCGGGTAACATTCAAGTTGACAAAAGAAGTTTTAAGTGCTGTGAATAGTGATATCAGTGAACCACCAGCAAAGAAAAAGTGTACTGAAAAAGACAATTGTAGTGAATAAGTAGATACTATATCTTAAGATTTAAAGTGGTTAATAATTGTCTTTCTGTTTTGTTATTTATAAATTATAATAATGTTTTGTACAGACATTTGAATAAAGAATTAATAAACAGGCAAATATCAATTTAAATACTTTGGTTTTAATGAAAATATTTGCATAATCTATTTATTAAAATAATTTATGTTTAACTTATTACTATCAAATTGCTTAACTAAGTCAAATACTTATAGGTAATATGATTATAATTTATTATATGTATAATAAAATAACTTGAAAATAATTTATATGACACAGGTCTCACATATTCACATTCAAACCATATTCAATTAAATTGTTTATTCCTTCCATCAAATCATGCTTATACAACAATGGTTACTCAGCCAGTAACTTTATGCACAGCCTGCTAACAAATATTCTGGAAGTTGTTTTATATCTGATGATGGTAGCTCGGACATACTCGTGTGTGTATATGTACCTACAGGCACATTGTCTTAGCGTGCATGAGTTCGCCATAGTAAATCTGTAGTGACGCACACAAGGGCGCGTGTCCGTACGCACAATCACAAGTATGGCTGAGCGGCAGTCGCGAGATAAAACAACTACCTATACTACCAGCTCTCCTGTGTAGGTAATCCAATGATTTATTTGATTAAATAGATTACAGTTTTACGTAATGATTAAAAGTTATGACTCTAGTCATGTAACTGATAAAAGTAATATCTAATTTTAGGCATATTAGATACAGGTTCAAAATTATTTTAACATACAACTTTTGAGGAAGAGTAGTGGGTCTAATCTAAATAGGTAAGATCTAATTACATATAACTTTTTTTCTGCTGAATAATAAAACCACATGATCAAGTATAGTAATATAATAATATATCATATCATTATGACATTTTGTAAGCCATATAAAATAGCATTCATAGAAAAGAGCACAATTTTGCTACATCACAAGATAATTATCGATCATTATTTTATTATAGGTATCACTTAAACTTGAATAGTAAAATCTAATAAATATACCCAGTATATTTGCTACTTGGTAGTAGATAACGTGGTGTTAATAAAATCAGCATAATATTTATTTTATCAGCTGCTGAATACAATACACCATAGTTACTGTAACTAATACGTTATGTTTCCTGTAATTTATACGTTTTCGCTTTATTTACGCTCAGAAAAATTCAAGGTAACTTGATCTTTTTATTTCAGACTATACTTATTTTGCGCTCTTGAAAAGAACACGTCGATTTCGAGGCGTATTATTCTATTTTATTGTTTTAATTGTTACAGTGCAAATCGTTGACATGCCACAGCAACCAGATGTAATAAATACTAAATTACCTGACTATTCAGATGTTTTGGAAGAAACTGAACAGGTAATTTTTTTTACTATCAATTTTTACATAAGTATGTGTTTATTTCTTAGATAACAATTTCTATCGAAAGTAGAACTAGACTTTAATGTGTATGTGCCAGCTTCTTCTCCTCCCGGGCATGCTGTAGAAATCAGCAAAGAGATTAGAGGGTTGTAATTTGGCCGATGGACTGACAACCTGTATACAATTTTCAATCTAAAATTGCCCTCTTTATATTTTGTCAGATGTGGTGTAAACCCCTTTTATTAGGCGTTTTACGCTGCCTACCCTTTGAGGGATAAAGGCGTAACTTTATGAATGAATGAATTAAAAAGTTTATTTACTTAAAAATTGTTAAATAACACCGCATAAATTTCCTGAAGTTTTTTACATGAACTAATAATAGTTACATGCTGATAGCTGGCTTGGCTTAATAAGAATAACTAAATTACTTAATCATTATCCTGCAGTCATTGCACCTGTAGTGTAGAATTCAATGACCTTAATTCTGTAAGATATGCAAATTACAATAATGTGCATGCTAATGAATCTAAATAGCTTGTAATTTATGTAATCTAATCCGACGCAGTATCTATGTACCTACGCATATTTTAAATTGAAACGCAGTTTCTAAACTTGGGAAAAGATTTTTATCCTTTTTAGAGACTTTTACAGTAAGGGTAGTTATACCTTTTAGGTTCTAATACAAGCAAGTATAGAATAGCTCTAAGAAAACGCTAATTAATTGCAAATAATTTTCAGGTTCTCAAACAATGCTTCAAACAGTATAAGTTAGAAGAAGTTTTCTTATCATTCAATGGCGGGAAAGACTGCACTCTCTTACTAGACATTACAATAAGAATATTACAAGAGATACACAAGCGAGAAGACATTGCTACACATCTTAAAGTAGTCTACATTAGAACACATGGGCCTTTCAAAGAGATAGAACAATTTGTCAAAAAAATCGAAGCACATTATAAAGTGACTCTAATGGTTACTGAAGGGGAAATGAAAGAAACATTGCAGCGGATATTAGAGCAAGACGGAAGATTGAAGGTGTGCCTTATGGGAACGAGACGGACGGATCCATATAGCAAAGACTTGAAATTTATGCAGGTATGTTGCAATGTGCCAGGAGTCTGTGTTAACTTGGAACTAGAAATTACTTACAAAGTACCACGATGCGATGTACCGAAAAGGTGAAAGGTGTTGCTCAGTCAACGAAAATGAACGAATTTCACATAGAAACTCTGATGACCACTTTTACCTTTGATCAGATAATTTGTCTGGGGAAGGCAAAATATCTTTCATCATATTTTAGAATAATTTCTTTGTGAAAGAAGTTCAGTTTCGTTGTCTCTTACGCCTTGTATAAAAATAAACGAAACTTATAAACTTAGTTTCTAAAGCAGAAAAAACAAAAGGTACAGCCAGAGTAAAAACAAAGAATCATTTTTACATTTTCCTTTTCTTTATCTTGTAGAAAACGGACCCCGGCTGGCCGCAAGTCGTTCGCGTGTCACCTCTACTCAACTGGTCCTATCATCAGATATGGAGCTATATCCTCAACCGAAAAGTGCCTTATTGCAGCCTTTACGATATCGGGTAAGGCTACGCTAGATACTATAAAAACCGGCCAAGTGCGAGTCGGACTCGCGCACGAAGGGTTCCGTACCATCATTTATAATTTTTGACAAACAGCAAATGGTCCTCGAAAAAATGCGCAGTTGCTAACTCTTCTTGAAAAATAAAATGTTGTGATTGCGGACTCTGATTCCGCTCGCGTGAAATTTACAATTTACGATTTTCACGTTTTCCATTAGTTCAACGTATTATTTTCATTTCAGTTACACCTCAATCGGTAGCGTACATAACACGGTACCTAACCCGTATCTGCAGAACCAATCGTGCGAGCAATGTATCAGCTACCGCCCCGCCTGGTGCCTCGACGACGGCTCGCTGGAAAGAGCGGGTCGCGGCCCACGCCCTAAGGAAACCACCAATGGAACCGATACTCAACTCATAACCAATGCAGTCTAAGAGAACGGACATGTATAATAGTAAATGCTAGTTGAATTTTAGTGCAAAGTTCTGTGATCTTAAAAAAACTTAAAATTTATAAAAAAATAACATTATTTACACAAAATGTTATTTGAAGCTTGAAGTTTATTTTTAATGAGTACGAAAATTAACAGCTATATTATGTTTATTATACGTCGTACCAAGTCGTCCGAGGTATTTGAAATTAACTGTAGTTTTAGGTAATTTAATTATTCATAAATTGAAGTTTTATGCATGGCGATACTTTAACAATATTTTTACAGGGTCATAAATAGTAATTTTACCACCAAATGACAATTTAAAATAATATAGAATAATTAACTTATTTTGAAAACGGCTGTTTATTTACGTAAAATTTACTTTAAACGTCGTAAAAAAAATATTTAATGGTGCAGTTTAAATAATCAATTTAAATTCCTGTGAATTATTTTATTGTACTTATTATAAAACCACATTTGGATAAAGGTGGCACATTATTTTTTGTTGGAATAAAAATATTTTGTTAGCAAAAATATATTTTATTTTTAAACTTACCAGCTATATTTACAGACAGATTTCTTATTAATATACGATATTTCCGATCGACGTTCCCTACGTTTTATTTTCCGTGTCATTTGGTTTCACGTGTTTGTTGAGGAATTCCTGGAAAGCTGCTACATCTGCTGGTTTATCATCATCTGGAACAAGAGGGTACGTTTAGCACAAGGGGTCAGAAGTAAAAGTAAAATAGATAGTGAATTTGGATTCGAAAGATCTTTTAGCAACTTCTTTGATTTGTAATGAATTTTGATCACAGTCTATATCGCTTGCTATACCCTGTAACTGTGGCTGAACCTTATTCCGTTCTTGTAATGGGTTTGCTGTCAGAGGTAAAAATTTTGGGAATCATTCACAGGCAAGAATGATAATTTGAATCATTCTCAGTCAAAAACAATAATTTTGTATTAATATCAGTCAAGAATGATCTTATGAATCAATCTCTGTCAAAAATAGTATGTTATGCATCGAGGGAATAAAGCAGTGTCTAACGTCACGGGCAGCATATTGAATCCTGAGTGGAATGAAGGATTCTAGGATTAATTCCCGAGCGTATCAAATTAATTTACGAGTATGTTAAAACTTACCAACTTCAGGCACGTTTTCCGTCCCTTCATCATCACTGGAGCTCTCATTGCCCGGGTGCTTTAGATACATGTCGCTGATCTCTCTACCGCCCGCCACTTCTTCAATAAATTTCTTCTTGTCTATCACAGTGTCTTGAGGTTCTGTCGCATAACAAATACATTGATGAATTTTTCTCTGTATTTGAGTATGTGTGAGTAAGTAAATTATGTAAGCAAAATTTTAATTATGATAACCAGTTCCTTTTAAAAATCTGCAAGTTTTTTTCAACATACCTATTTTCCCTGCTTTTATTTCTTCTTCTTTCTTTTTTTGTTCTACTAACTTTTCTGCGCGCATTTTCAGCCAATCCGCCTTGTATCCTCTGCAATAAATAATATTTATTTCAATAATAAATTCTCATACAAAAATGTTTTCAAAGAGTTCTGTAATTTTACCTTTCATATTCTTCTGCTGCCTCATCAACTAATTTAAAGAATTCATCAATACCCTGAAAATAAAACACAATTTAAAATAAAATATAAAGTAAAAACAGATTTTAAATAGAAAGCAGAAAATGTCAGCATAGAATACCTATTAAAATATCCAACTAGTACCTATTTTGCGTAATTTTCTTATACTCACTTGACCTGTATGAGCACTGACACCACAACACCTCAGGCCCTCGTAGAAGGAGTCCAAAGCTAAGGCCATGGACCTGGTGAGGTTGCCAACGTAAGTGGTGCCTCCCTCGCCGTCGCCTTCCGCATCCAACGCCTCTTGAAATGCCTCGAAGTCACGCATCCATTCCACGGCGTAGGCATTGTCTACTACGTCGGTCTGAAAGTGAGATTAACATTCTTATGATAATGTTGCTGGAATTAGAAATGGCAGTTACAAAGATGGTAGAGCATTCTAGAATGAGCCAACTGCTTCCCAGGTATAATGAACAAGGGAGCAGACTTTTAGTGTATACTGGAAAAACAATGGGCTGACAACTTCTCATATTGATAGAAGTGGGGAACTTTTAACTATCTCTGCCTACATTTTACAGTTATAGATAATTATTTTATAAATGAAAAGCTGGTTCAGCCATAAAGTTAGCATTTTGTATTTCCCATAAAACAAGAATAAGTATAAAATTTCAAAGAAATATAGTTTTCTTCCTCACCTTATTCATAACCACAATAAATGGCAGCCTGGTCTTGTACAATATTGAACAAGCGTAAAGCATGTTGGACATGAAGGTGACCGGAGACACACTCCTCACAGTATCCATGACGTAGACCACCACCGTGGGCCGTGAGCAGGCTAGAGCTTCGCAGATAATAGTGCCTGAGGCTGACCATGTAAAGACTTCTATTTGACCTGAAAAGTTTGATATGGAAAAATTATTAGTAATAGCATGGACTAATATAATATAATATACTACATACAGTAATAGTGAGTGCAATATGCTTTATGAATTTTTATTCAATGTAGTTCTACTGCTCATAAAAAGAACAGATATTATGATGATATTATGCACATGCAATGCATGTAACATGTTAAACTCTTTAAGATCGTTATCCTTTTGGTATGTAATTTCACTGAATACCTACTACATAATATGTTATTAAAAAGAAACCATCAATGGTGCGAATACAAATATTGTTCTTAAAATACTCTTTATTTCTTTTTTCCACAATATCCTGAAATGGTATTTAAAATAACTAACCAGGAGTGTCTATAACACAATACTTGTGCTTCTTGCCAGCTTTTTCAATAAGGTCCACCACCTGACCAAACTTAGTACTGAAGAGATTGAGGGCAGTCACAATTCCACCATTGGGGCCCAGACCATATTGCTTCATCACCTCTTTGTAGTTCACTGTGTCTCTTATATCTGAAAATAATTATATTACTATTTACATGTGTCTTCATGCACAACAACTTACTATCAAGGACACACTATGGCCTATCTATATTCTGTTATAAAGTCATTGGGGGCAAACGAATACAAGTGTTTGCCTACATCAATCTTCCAAAGTAAATACTTACCAATATTAGCAGGATATGGCACTTCCCGACACGCTGGATCCAAATTCACTAGGTAAGGCCTGGACCCATCTACGACTTTACTGGCCAGGCGTCTGGTAAACGACGTCTTACCTGCACCCGCCATACCTAACAAACATTAATAGTTTTACATTAATAGTTCACGGCGGAGTTATAAAAACAAGAACAACGGAAATACGCATTGTTTACAAAATACACGCAAACCTAACCTAAAATTATCAAACACACTGGATTCTGCGAATCTTCCTCCATGGGAGTTGGTTGAGATTCTGCCATTATAATTGAGTTCAGGTAAAATACTGAGTGATTAATTATACGTTTAAACAATGAAAAATTAGATAAACAGCACGAAAATGCACATGAATCTAGATGTCAAGTCAATGTGACAGATTGTTGTGCGTTTTCGTAGGATGTTATAAATATTCGATTATTGTTTACCGGTTTTTAGAAAAAGTGTGCCTTGGCCTTTACTTTATGATTTTGAAGAGAAGAGCATGGTGTGGGTCTCAGGGTGCCTGGTCTCAGGTGTGAAGAAAATGAGAAGAGGAGAGGCCTTGTTTCTACGCCTTGTTTGTTTTTGACCCTTAATTTTGCTCGTAATAAGATTAGAATGATTTCGGCTGAAAGACTTGTTTCCACGAAAACTCTTTAAAAAAAAAACACGGCAACGCAGTGATTTGGATTTCAGTGCACACGGCTTGAGTTGAGTAACTTGAGTTGAGTTTGTACGATAGTACGTGGATAGTACTTATTACCTCCATGGTTTGAGTGGAGTCGTAGAGAAGAAACTGAGTCGAGTTGAGCTGAGCTCATGGTTGAGCTATGTCGGTGTGTATGATGTAGCAATAATTATTTAATATTCATCTAACTGAATAAAACTTTAAATTGCTTTTCAATATTTATTTTCCACATATATCTATCATAGAAAATAATACAAATAATGCACAATCATTATCCATGTTTTACATGAGTATTGAATAAAATTATTAGTTACATTAGAATACAAATAGAATAGCACATTGAAAATAAATATTAGTTTCTAACAAAAGCAATGCTCCTTACGCTCCAAATAAGTCAAACACGCTTATTTTTACATTCGACATAAATATTACTTGCATTTCAGTGCATATGAAAGATTTATCATTTAAATTCAACATTAGAGGGTATTTAGTGCATTTTTGAGTAGAGTATTTCAAAAATACTGTTCATTTCATGTTTAAAAAAAATGACAGCTGCTAAGCAAAAAATCTTGTGATCCTTTATTGTATTTGGTTGGACTGCAGATGGTAAACTTTCATGAGCCTGAAAATGCAACGAAGATGCAACATAAGAATTAAATCTATTAGGTAAAAATGTCTTATGGTAAAATATACTTATATCTAAGTCAATTTTGATCCCCACCACTGATAATACCAGATAGTACAAACATTCCTTAATGACGATTCTAAAAAGAAATCTACTTCATATCATAATTTAAGAGGGATAAATGGATGCATGCATTTAATAGGACTAAAAATTATGACAGACTTATTCTTATAGGAATAACATTGCCAAAATAATTAAGTTTCTTAGAGGTCTGCTATAAAATCCGTACATTATTTAAATTATATCTGAAAGATTAGTTAATTGTATTAATTACATCAAATTGTATTAATTATATCAGAGGCGGAATCATCACCATCACATATTTAAGCTAATGTGACTAGTAGAAAAATAAATCACACAAAATTGTCATTCGCAAAATTACATTTTTATAGTCACGTCATGTGGCATTTAACACATTTGACGATGTAAGTATTTGTCATTTTGCTATATTTGACATTTTGCGAAATTAGACATTTTGTGACAAAATCAAAAACAATTTACTAAACATTACTAAAATTAAAATACTTTAGAAAAGTAAGTCACTAGAGAGTAAAAGTATTTATAATATAAAAAATTTAAAGGAGGGTGGGCAGGGTTAAGAAGGGGATTGAAAACGTTTCTTATACCAACACAATACAGTTACGAACAGAAATGAACGTTACTTTTATAGTTGTTATATTAAAGTCGCTGGAAATCGCATTTTGAACATCAATACATTGATAGAATGTTAGAATTATAATAATTAATATTGAATTTGAATAGATCTATGAAAAACTATGGCTTTTTGTAATTATCATAATTTTTCATGGTTAAATTCAATCACACACAATAATTGTTCTTAATCTATTGTTTGCAACATCAATAATACACAACATTAATCAGAACTGTAGGTTTCTATACAATATTTTATTTCCGGCAGTATCGCAGTGACTATAGTCTGACTGACCAACATTCGCTAGACCAGATCAGCCGGCCTAACATGCGCCCTTCGACTAGACTCTTGTCTTAGACGCGCGCATTGTTCACTATAAACAACGTCTACGTTTTTTCTCTATGAAGTGCGCAACGTAAGCACAGATTACTTATGAGCGCGGCAAATTTTCTGTGACGTAAGCGCACAATATAACTAAATCTTGACTAAAATGGTCTCTACCTGTCTATCCTGCCTGAGAGAACAGAAAGGGACGGCAACAATTTTGGTTAAGATTTAGTAAAGTCATGCTCTCCACAAATCGATAGCAATGTGAAGGCAAAAGTCTATTTTAGGGGCGCATGTTAAGCCCGCAGACCTCGCGACTGCCGCGAGAAAATACTGTACGGAAAGTAATGCGATCTCCAGCGGTCGGTAGCGAAACGTTATTGCTTCCACTTCTTAGCCGAGAACAGCACGGCGCGCTGTTTCAAGAACAAAGAGTAGCTCTGTTTGCGCGCCGGCGTGGCTGCGGAGGAGCCGGGCTCCATCTCCGCGCGGCGTTGGTTGGCGCGGCGGTTGGTCTCAGCCATCGAGACTACGTAGGCCTTCCGCCCGCGCCCGCGCCGCCCTGCCCCCCCTCCGCGACCTCAAGACTCCCTCTTCACGTCCGAGGGCCCCGCCTCGTCCGGCGAGTCGGCCTCCACGTTAGCAGGACTTATGATCTGGTCGTGTAGTGTGCGTAGGTGCCGAAGTAAGTTGGATTTTACGTTGAAGCCCTTGTTGCATAGGCCGCAGACGAATGGACGTTCTCCTGTGAAGTTTGGAAGTAAAATTTGAACGGCATAGTTATAATTTATTTCTAGAGACCATAGACATATTGTCGAATTGAAAATAGAATTTGAAGATTTTTGCTGCAGTTAAAAACTAGGAACATATTTCACAATAAATTAGCATTTTGGGAGACTTCCTAACATCCTTTGAATTTGCAATTTTCGATTTGTAGAAATAGTATCGTACGTCTGTCTGTCTGTATGTTTGTTCGCGCATCACGCAGGAACCACTGCACCGAATTGAATGTGGTTTTCTGTGTTGTATTGCATTGTATCTAACTTAAAAACTTATGTTTAGTTTTTTCCGATATCCCACCTAGAAGTCGAGATATCAATGCAAAACACATTACACGCGGGTAAAATCTAGTAGAAAATAAATGATGACAACTCACCTGTATGTGTGCGCATATGTATGAGCATAGACGCGTGTGAAGGGAAAAGCTTCTTGCAGTGCGTGCAAGTCTTGTTTTGCGCGCCCTCTGTGAAACGATTGTGACGTTTTGGTGGCTGACTGTTGTTTGATAAGGCCAATTCTAGACAACCGACATTCAACGACATTTAGAATAAGGATACACAAAGGTGAGACAGTCACAGGTTTGCAAATGCTTTGTTTGTGAACAAAACTACCTGAAATTTATGAAAAAATGAATCTTTTTATTGGCCGCCAAAAGAAAGCTTAACGCTTCTAATAAGTATTATAATATTTCATAATAAAAATTATATTTAAGCTTTATTGTACTGCATATTCTAAAGTTTAAGGGCCAATTTGAAAACTACAGAGTGATAGATAATTTTGTGCTAGATTTTAGAAGCATTTTCACAGACAAAGCATTTAAATTTTAGTACTTGAACATAACTGAAGTGATTATCATGAGTGTAGCAGGTGTGTGTGTTAAATTAAGGTTAAAAATAAAAATTATCGCAAACGCAAGCAGGAAATGGTTAAATGTTAAATCCATAACAAGCAAAATCAAATTAAAAATAATAAAAACACATAACCCAATGTTTCGTTTGTCAAGAATTAGCCACATACATAACAATCAGGTTTCAGCTATGTTAGTAAATTAGATTCTTATTAGTAATTAGTTATTATTATTAATTATAATTAGTAGGTAATGAAAAATAAAATTAACATATTAGTATAGTTTAAGAGTCGTTTGAGTCTTTTAGTCATAGAGGATAATTGGAATCAATACTATCCTTTTTCTTTTTTTATAACTTTCGTATCTGAAAATTATAAAACATACTGTAAGTTGTAACAAACCATTATATTATTTATAAAAATACCTAAACAAATATTTAAAAAATTCAAAAATTATATTGATGTAAGGAACAGCTTTCTGCAAACTGATAGGGGTTGCTGAGTGAACAACTGTGAAATGTGAAAATTTTTGGATTCCCCGTACCAAACAACCACCTCGATCAGACAATTTGTATGGGGAATCCAAATCTTTTTTTTTTTCATTTCCTGAAACAATTTTTGGTGAAAGTTGACTGAGCAGCCCTAATCAGTTTGCGCGGAGCTGTCCTGTTACACCCATATATTTTATTAAATTAAGATTAAACTTTTAAGATTAAGTTTTTTTCTTTTAGGATCTATCTATATGATAATAGGTAAAGTATAATAGTTTTATTTTCAGTAACGTACCTGATTCAGTGTGCGTGCTTTGTATGTGTCGAACCCACTCGGCGGGGTTGGGGAAGTGTTTCTGGCACAAGTCGCAACGCAACAAGGCCATAGTCTCCTCAGTATCGTCGCTCTGTTGGGAAGTTACAGATGTATTTTAGTGTTTGTGGCTATGATATGATACTTTGACATTTTGCGAATTTGACCAAAAGAAACATTAAAAATAAGATCTTAGAAAATGACCGGTGGTTGTTTATTGCCAAAATCGCAAAAAAATCTAAGTTGCAAAATTTCACAGTCACGAAATGTCCAAGTAGCAAAATGTCAGAATCGCAGAATGCCAAACAATACTTTGACGTTCCACGATTTTGACATTTTGCAGCTTAGAATTTTCGCCTTTATTTCTACTTTCTACCTATAATCCGTGGGGAACGTTGTTTAATTTTATGGGTAGGTTCCTAGTTTGGTCAGCTTATATATTTTTACAACAAGCATTTTCAGGAATGAAACAGTCTGCGCACGACTGCGGCGCACCAGGGGACTGAGGACCTGAGGGACTGATAGGCTGGACACTCACAGCTGAGCGGTGTTTCCGTTTCCTGGCGTGGTGTCCGGATATGCCATGTTGTTGCACGTGGCGCACCCACGCGGCCGGCACCGTGAACACCTCCGCGCATAATTCGCAGGCCAAGGGACTGTAGATCTGAGGGAAAACATAAATAATATAATGAATAATAAGTTACAGTCCTTTCTTTATTGGTTATCTGATTTTAAGGCAAATTAATGGAAGTTGGTCTGTTTTTGGTTGGAGCTCTTTTTGCAAAATGGTCAAATTAAAAATAACATTAATATTTGTTATTTGACCAATTGTTATTTTGACATATCGCGATTTTGGCGGATTCCTACAGTGACATATCGCGATATTGGTGAATTTCTGTCTTGACATATCGCGATTTTGGTGAATTTAAATTTTGACGTACACAGATTTTACTTCTTACTAACCAAGCTTTCTTCTTCAATGTCCATTTCATCAACAGGTTCTGTCTTGACACTCATCTCGGCTTGGAACATCTCTGCAATGGATCTCTCTTCCTCTTCAATACTGCTGGCGTCCCATTCCGGTTCATCTTTCACTGTTATCTCGGTCACTGTGTTATTGGTTTGGTTTGACTTTTCTGTAACAAAAAAGTAGCTCATTGAACAATCCTTGTCCTAGTTTATAATGAATTGGAAGTCATTTGATGACTAGTATACCTTTTTATTTATATTTTCATTTATTTATTTTTATTATAATAATATTCGCAAATTTAAAGAAATTACTTTGACAACAAAACTGAGCAACTTCCCCAAACAAGTTGTCTTTTAAAGCTCTTTTACAAAGTGTTTATTTTGTATTGGGGAGTAAAAACTTCCATGTACAAAATTTTACAGAATGTTCAGATATATGGTCTGAGCAATCCCTTTCAGTGAGCGCAATTTTAAGCCAATAAAAAGATTTGTATGCTTACTTGAGCTGGTGGTTTCCGAAGTGCTCTCATCATCTTTATCCTTTTCCTCAATTTCAACCGTAGTGTCGGTCTTCTGTTTCTTGCCGTATTTACGTTCCGTTGCATGTCTTCTGAGTATCCTCGGTGGAGGAGCCTCGTCCGACGAGTCATCTGTTATGGTTGTAGGAGCTACCGTAATTGTTGGTGTTGATGTTGTACTCTGTAAAAATAATTAAAAAGTTATGGAAAACATAATAATTGCTAGATTTGGAGTGTTAAAACCATAACAACTAACATAGAATTTACCAGCCCATCTTTTCCCAGACATACTTTAAAGGCTAGAAGGTGGACCTCGTGGTGTCATTATTATTGAAATGTAGACAACGGGATGACAAATTATTAGCATGTTGCTAAATAAGTGACAAATATGACACGGAGTATGTTTTACACAATTGATACTTTGCATATCCCAAAAAATATTGATGAATGTAAAAAAAAACTTACAGACATGTTGAACATTGTAAACATACCTGTACTGAAGTCACAACAGAATCTGACTGTTGTGGAGCCTGCTGAGTAACCAGAATGGTCTGGCCTTTAGGACCGCCGGGGCGAAGCGCTGCCTGTGTGCCACCTTCGGTTGTCTTGATAAACACCAGCTTGGGAGGGCCGATAAACATCGGCCTGGAACAGAAATTATATAAATTTATCTAATTTATATTATTAAGTTGTGTATGATTAGATTATTTTGATTATTCAATGTAAATCTCCTTTTGGAAATTGTTATTATAGGAGCACAATGAACAAAATCTAAAGAAAATAACAAAATGAAGGCATTGAGAATTTTAATTTCAGCAGAAGCAGAAGTTATATTAGGTATGATTAAACTCATACAGTCATAATTTTACCAACCTTGTGACATTCTGTCCCTGCTGAACTTGGCTGAATGTCTTCAGGAGTTTGTCATCCTTCTTCACAGCTATCTTAGACTGCTCCTCCGGTTTCTTCCCAGCGACCACCTGCTTGTTAACGATGGCTGTGTTGTTAGGAGTACTTGTCTTCTCGGCTGGAGTAGAATCTCCTCCGGCTTCGTCCGTTTGCCTCCATAATCCTCGGATTTTGAGCACCTCTCCCGCTTTTAGTACTGTGTCTAGGACTTCGTTTGAAACTGTTGTTTCGCCTGCAAGGAAAATGCATGATATGTAAAATTCTAAATTATAAAATAATAAAGATTGAAGGTGTCAACATTTAAATTAGCTGATTACTCCATTATACTAGACTAGGTACTGGAGACAAGAGTAAATTAAATAGACAAGGCGCCCAAGTTGTAAAAAAAGTATATAAAATTGACTCCACTATATTGACGATTTCAAAAATGACTGACCTTTATACATATATTCTACTAGAATCTTGAGCGCCTTCGTGGAGATTTCCGAAGGCAGCACCACGTAAAGCATCCCGCCCATTCGCGTGACCGAGCGCTGGCCCTCGAAGAGGTTGCTCAGGTACACGGAGCACGAGCTCAGGATGAACTTGTGCGCCGGGATCTGCGACCCCTCCATCGTGCACAGCACCACATCCGTGAACCGCTCCGAGCGCAGCAGGGCCGCTACGGAGCCGTTCAGATGTGAGCTGTGCGAGTGCCATTTTAACTGGTATGTGTCCGTCGACGTCATTTTGCTTGATTCTTCATCTTTGTTTCTCTCATCTGTGCCACAATCCAACTGCGATTA
This sequence comes from Scrobipalpa atriplicella, assembly GCA_029255725.1. Classification (NCBI taxonomy): domain Eukaryota; kingdom Metazoa; phylum Arthropoda; class Insecta; order Lepidoptera; family Gelechiidae; genus Scrobipalpa; species Scrobipalpa atriplicella. The sequence continues at coordinate 9,441 of JARACY010004061.1, read as the reverse complement.
AACACAGAAAACACTAGTATAGTAAAACACAAACTATTCCCGACACACTTTATAACCTCAAATAAGTCAAAACAAACAAAAGCTGGACCACCAAACACAAGAGTGCTACTTCACGAATCGAATATATTTACTCGAAGTCGTTTCACTTTCGAGAATCTTTTATCTCTATCGCGTTTATATGACTATAACCTAAAACTGAAAGAGATAGAACATAGAGCGAAAATGAAGTGACTTCGTGAACCATCGTACCACAGAACGCCGGTTTTCCGCGCTTTGATATGAAAGAGGAAACGGATGGATATAAATAAAAACGTAATTTCAAAATTATAAAAATTACTTTTAAAATAATAAATGAAATTATGAGTGAAGCATGGCTATATAATTCATTTAATAATTATGTCAGCTATAAAATATAACTTAAAAATACATACTTAATGTTAAAATATACTAATATAGAAAATATATTAAATAAAAGGAATGTTTAATTTAAAGTACTTCCTGTTTCAAAATTAAAAAATTAAAATAGAGTCAATATTTACCTTTCAAAACCGGTAATCGATAAAATCAATAAGAATACTGATTTATTTTATCTTATGATAACCGTTTACATAATGGACGTTTGAAAAATTCACTGCAGTTTGGTAATAACTTTTCACAGCTAAAACAAAACTAAAAAGATGCGCGCAACCACCGCTTGCGACCCTCGAATCCGGTGTGCGGCGGCTGCGGCTACAAAAATCGATAGAAATGGTATTGATTTAACGTGAAAAGCGGGGTTGCGCGTTTATCTCATCGATCCACGCAAGAGAGCGTCGTCGCGTCGTCGGTGCGCGGTGCGCGCCTGCGTCGTGTTGCGAGGGGCGCGTCACGCGTTGCCGGCGGCGCCCGCCCTGCCGCGCTTACACCCTGTTCACGCGCAAATAGCTGCCTTCTCATACAACTGCATAACTACCCCGTTCTATAACACCCTGTATACTACCCTACTACTATTTCGTCGTTCGTATGGTGTAGTTTATGGGACAGCGTTCCACCGTAGAGAACAAAGGTCATTTTTGTTTTTACTTTCAAATATGTAGTTAGAAAACTAAACCCACGTGTCTATCTATCTATCTATCTGTCTGTATCTGTACCTGTACCCCGCGTAATTGAACTTTCTTTGACGTTCTTGTTCTTGGACAATCCGCCCGTGTTAGCCAGTGTTTCACTGATTGACGATTGTTTCATTCGTTTTTCATTTCCAAGGTCTTTTACTGAAGTTTTTATTCTAGGTAATAACAATAAATAACACTGATTGATCATTTCTTAAGCTAGTTGACTTAATAAATTATGTATTTAGACCTAGAAGATAAGTACAGGCACAGGCCACGGCGCGGCGGTAATAATAATTTAACAAATTAATAAAATTAAGTAATATCAATTTAACATAATATTGAACAATTTTACCGGAATTTTAACAATTTCTCGTATCTACATTTTAAAAGACCTTGTATAGAAATATTGGTGTGAGCGACCGAGTGAGTTTGCGCGGATCGCGTGCGCATAGCTATTGATTTTCATATCCGATCCGACCCCCTGCTTGCCTCGTGCCGTGTGCCCACGCCGCGTTAGTTCGCACCCCATCCAGCCAGGCTAGAGCTAGCTATATACGACCGTGTTGTTATACTCGTAGCTGTATTTCATCGTGATTATACCTTGTCTATCTGATCGATCGAGTTCCGTCTACGTGTTCATCTTTGACGTTATATGAAATATGCAGTGGCCTTGAATGAATTGGTTCTAGATACATAGATATAATCACGCTTTTATCCCGAATGGGGTAGGCAGAGCGTAAACGACCAAAGAAAAGGTCGTTCCGCCATGTCTGACAAGTTTTAAGGGCAATTTTAGACTGGAATGTGTTTTGCGATTAGTGACAGGTTGTCAGCCCATCGCCTAAATTGCAATACACTGAAACCCTCGAATCTCTTAGCTGGTTTTTACAGCATGCTCGAGAGGAAATGCAGCTGGCAAATTCTATGATTTTCTTTCACTCCCAGTCCAGCATGGAAGTTTCTTAATTTAGTTTATTGAAGTTCTAGATTTTTATATTTTTATAAAATTATGACTCAAACATTACAATAGTATTTGCTGGCAATTCTGGCTGAAATACCTAGGAACCAAAGTTTTTAATTAACAAAGTCTGACAAATACCTAAACATATAGTTACAATACAACATGGGCAAAACATTTGCTGTATGTGGACTGGACTGCACAGCAAAACATTTTCGTGCTTTAATTTTATCATATTATAAATATTTATCATTCAATTCAACAACTACAATAGAATACGACTTACGAAGGAATGGACAAACAAAATAACTCCGAAGGTGGTCAGGGGTATTCATGCGACTAAACAACTCTACCTTGAATGAAATAGGTAGATTATGACTATACTTTATTTATTGCACACTAAAAATAAAACACAAACAAACAAGAAAATTAGAAGAATATTAGTGTACGTAGGCGGCCTTATTGCAACGTGGCAATCTCTTCCAGGCAACCTAAGTAGGTAAAGGAAATGGTTTATGGAGCTGCTTGGAATGGACCAACTTTTCAATCCCGTTATCTGTTAGTATACTTAGTTACTAATGATCAATGGGATGTACGAGTAAGAGACGGTGTCCCAAAAACTGAAAGGGGTTGCTCAGTCCAGTCGGTGAAAGTGAAACCTGAACAACTTTCATTAAGAGGCTACCCTGAGCCAAGTGGCGGCCTCATCAGTCAAAAAATCATAATCCACTGAAAACACAATCAATCGAAAATCCGGTACGGCGAATTGAAGTTAAAGCAAAGAAGATAATTTAGAACATCATAAACTTATGATTCAGTGTTTACAGCAGTTACAGATAGCAAAAGTGCTAAAAGTGGCCGTTTTTCGCAAATTTTCTTTCTGTTACTACCAGGAACTATGAATTTCAAGTTTATGATGTTCTAAATTATCTTCTTTGCTTTAACTTCAATTCGCCGTACCGGATTTTCGATTGATTGTGTTTTCAGTGGATTATGATTTTTTGACTGATGGGGCGCCACTTGGCTCATGGTAGCCTCTTAAGAAATTCTTCTGGTAAGTCGCTGGTAACCAATTTTTCGTTTAGTTGTCTACCGTTTAGACTCTGCCTACCCCGTAAAGAATACCTTGATTTTATATTTTTACCTAGTTATGTATCTATGCATAGCTAGCTTAGCCGTACCGGTTTGGTTTGGTACTGGTCTGGTCCTTATAAATGGCTGCTAACGCTAACTATTGCATTAGTAGCAATTCGTAGTTGCAAAAATCACAACTTTACTAAAATAAGTCTATACCTGTCATTTTCTATCATGAGAGAACAGGGACGGCAATAATTTTAGTTAAAATCGATAGCATTATTATTATAGCTATAAACTGTCCTTGTCCTGTTTCATTCCAGTTTGAAACTAAATGTGCACCTAGCAGTAGCCTTTCAGTAGTCTGTAATTTATTTTATTTTGTTGAGTGTCTTGTATGTGTGTGTGTATTTTGTATTGTATTGTTTCACTAGTTTTAATTAAATAATTTCAAATTTAACTTTTCTGATTGTCTCTCGATAGAAAGTAGTTTATAAGATAACCGGTTTTTAATAGAGCTATTCATTATAAGAATATTTATTTTTGTGAGCATGTGGTTGGCTGGTCCCGGTCTGGCAACTTTTTGGTGTTTTTTTGCGTATTGTATGGTCTACCCATGGCAGTAATGTGTGTATCCGAAGCCGAACACACAAACGTTCTGAGACACAAACTGAGACACAAACCATCTCAGAATGAGAAAATGAAAGATTAGGCTGTATGGCTTAGTACCGTTGCCTATCCGTTAAGGATAAATTTAAAAACAACAACAACATCGTGAAGTGTCATTTTGACATTTATGACTTTGACATTTCGCTTGATGTCGGTCGTGCGTGTGTGGTGATGATGCGCCTGATGTTGTTTTTGCAAGAATTCTAAATAAAATAAACCAAAATATTTTTGAAAAACAGACATAATGAATCCACAAATCAAATCTACAACTTTGTCTGCGGACCTAAATAATTTTATCTATGGCGTTTCGAAGCGTAACTTCCAAAATGCTCCTGAGCTAACAAAGATCGGTATTTCGCTTTTGAAGAACTTTCCTGCTGCAAGAGATGCAGTGCTGGAGTATTTCGCAATGGTGTTCCATGATGCAGTCAATGTTTCCATTAACCAGTCGGACTATGAGGTAAAATTATCTATCTATCAATGTTTGGATTGTAAAGTATCTTCAGTGATCCTTCTGCTTCTAACTGAAGATAAATGGCCTCATATTGTCTGTCTACTTACCTCCGTAACCTACTTTAGCTCTTATATCAGAGTCTTATAAAATTCTAATCTTATAAAGTTGTGTCTGTATCTGCACTGCAACTAGATTCTTTTCTGTACTTACAAAGATTTTAAGCGTAACCTAGTCCTTGTACTGTTACCCTGTACTGCAAATACATTATCTCAAGCTTTTTAGTGTTTTCAATTGTAATAATAATAAATAAAATAAGTTTAACAGATTTTATTTTGTAACATACAAAATGTCATCCATTTCAGAATGATAACAACACTCCCGGGTCGTTGGAAAGTGTGGGGATGATTGGACCAGAACTGTGCAGTCTTGGAGAATCATGGGCAAGGTTTATAGCACCATGGTGTATTAAACTCATTATGGATATTGCTACAGAGAAAGCAAATCTTCCAAGTAAGTTATGAATTTGATTAATTGATGGGAAATTATTTTAGTATAGACTACTTACTGAAATAATTTCCCATAAAATAATCAAGTTTATAATCAATAAAATCTTAATACCTACTGAAATTATCAAGTTTAACATGATTAATTAGCTTTTACTACTTCTTGTTTGGCACATAATGATATTAATTTTTTTTTTGGACGCTGGTCCACAACTCTTTATAAACCACTTCTATAGACAGGCATTTTTTCTTATTTTATTCAATTTGCGATCAGTGCAGACACTATAAGCAAATAAACCTATAGATAACAAATACTTGATTATTTCTTGTACTGTTATTTATTTTTATGTTCAAACTTTCTAACTTTTCTGCTATTATTTTAGCTGCAACACTGCAGAGTACTGAACCAGTGAGGATACTACTTGACATTACTACACAAAACCTTACTCTACTTGACAATGATGAGAGAGCCAAGTGCATTGATATGATGTTGGGTGAGTAGGTCTACATAAAAAATGTAAGGGTATGTCATCATAATAGACTTCTGAGTTCTGGAAATATATCAGCAGCTATGTAACTACAACTATCAAATACAACGAGATACCCTTAGAAGATCAGATCAGTATCATCCATTATTGCTCAATTCATTTTATTATTTTCTAATTGTTTTTAGTTTTTCTAGGGATCAAACATGATGTTTTACTAAACGATCTGCAATTACAGGTTGCCGACATTGCTCATGGGCAGTAGGCTGGGTGGGGCGCGCGGAACCCGCGTTGGTGGCGCCACGGGCCCTCGCTCTGGGCCCGGACGCGGCGCGCGCCGTACTGGCCCACCTAGCCAACCACCAGCCGGCCCTGTTCCACGTGAGAGCGGCGCTGCTGGATCTGTTCCAGGCAAGTACTGCAGATAGTCGACACACCTGATAAATCTTGATTTTAGAGTTTTCAAAGCTCTTCATTGGCCTATGACTATGACGTGGTCCACTTTCAGGAATAACAACATAACATACTTTCTGTAATGCTTAAAAGATCAACCAATTTTTTTTCATTTAAACAAGTTATTGACAAGTTCTATTGTACGTTCGCAACTTGAAGGCTCATCTGTACTCAACTTTACAATTATTTCTTTGTTACAGGAGTTTGTTATCAATGAAAGTGGAGGTTATAAGAAAGTAAGACACATTATACCGTATTTATTGAACCTTGCATCCAAATCGGACATAGTTTTGAAAGCCCTCATACAAGATATTGAGAAGACACGTAAGTATTCTATATCTAAACTTTAACATAGATACTGAAATGGGTCATTCAAACTAAACCCATTTCTAGCTTTGCTTACGGCCTGGCTACGGTAGAAATCGCTGTGTTGACTTTTTCGCGCTATGAGAGCGGAAGAGCGTCTTGCGAATACAAGAAATGCAAAGCGCGTCTTTCCGATGATGCGTGTCCCTTGGCTTGGCAATTAGTTTGGGGCTTGGTTTGATATGATCTAGGTTTTTTCACATATTTGTTTCTTCCAGTGACAGACGACGTGATAGAAAAGTTGTGCACATACTGTTCAGCGTTTCGCCACACGCCCGCGTGGGAGGGTGTCGGCCCGGAGTCCTTAGTGGCATTACTGCTAAAAGCAGACATACATTGTCTGATGCTGCTGTTGAAACATGCACACAGGAACCTGTTCTGCAGGCAGTTGCTTGGTAAGTTTATATCGATTCTGCCTAAACTTACACCAAATGCGTTAGGTAAACTAACTTTTAAAAAGATTTGTCCTGTTATTTTGAATGGGGATTAAAGTAAAAACCATTGATAAAAACAGAATAGCTTTCCTAATGTCCGTATCACACATTAAAATTACCCATTCTCCAACAATCTTCCTTAATATAAGGTGTTGATCCTTTAAATGTGTTTTCTATTGCAGAATTTCTTTTACAAAAGCTGGAACAAGAAAGCCTGTATGATGACAAAAACATTCCCTTAGTATTGAGTGCAGGTGAAGAGATTAATATCGTGAGAGAGAAATTACTAACTGGTACACAACTCGAGCAGTATTCTCTAGCTAGAATACTCATCTTAGTCAGTGAGTATCGGTATTTTGTAGCATTGCAGGATAGAAAAAAAAACTTCTGATAATTTTCTGCTGGACATGGGCCTCCCCTTTAGGGGTATATGCCTGTTGTGGCTGATGATGATGATGATAACTTTCTACACAGTATCCTACTACCCCGAATTTATCTGTAATATCAAATGTTTGCTATATGGAATCGGTGGATAGGAACAATGTTAATCAATGGAATCTGTGATGATCAATGTTGAACTGATTTTAAATGTACCTGGAATGTAATGTATTTTTTGTAAAAAAAAAAACAAAAAACGAAAACGAGTAGTAGGAAGCGCCCATAAAACATATTCTTCATTTCTAGGTTCCAGCCTGCCTTCCGAATTCGTAACAACAATATCCTACCTCCTTCAACACTCTCGTTCCGACAAAACCCTAGCGCTACTTGTACGAATAATCTCCGGTACTATATCTATGCACGTACCGAGCGATAGCTCAGACATAGACAAATACCAAGAGCTTATAAATACAGATAAATACCAGGACCTCATAAATACTGGAGTGGAATACGCACTTAGAGACGCTAAGCTTTCTGACGAGGAAATGAAGAGGGTGTTCATTGAAGGAAACGTTCCGGAAGACCAGAAAACTTACGTGCATTATTATTGCTTGAATATTATCAAGTTGTTAAGGTAATATTTAAATTTTTAAACCTGCTAGTACACTTTCCATCGTACTCTGGAAAATCGCAGGAGCGTTTGAAAGTCCGAAAACTGACCGAGTATATTTAAATAGTCCTCGATGCGTATTAATGCAAGAAGACAACACACTGTAAAAGCGATAAGCAGACAACTCGGTTATTTTAAATATCCGTCACCGTAAAAAAAAAAAACAGCCACTGTCTACTCCGGAAATTTGATTTGATGATTACATTGAATGTGATAAATGATTTATGTAACAATTTTTCCATCTAGGTGGGAGAACTCAAATCGCGTATGCCATTTACGTACTCGGCCGATCGGTCGCGCCGTGGAATCGAATCTGTACCTTGTGGGCGGCGCGCTGCAGCACTACTCGAGCCTGCTTCGACCACGGAAAGAATGTACCATGGCCTCGCTCAACGAGATGCCTACTTGCCATGCACTAGCTGAGGTATTACATTAGGCACTGGATTCATATCAGGGAGCAAACTGTCCATTTCTCAACTTGATTCTTCTGTCTAACGTTTTCCCTGATGCTGGGATTCTTCTGTCTAACTGAATCATACTTTTAATTTTTTCAGGTTTTAGATAGAGTGGACATGTCTGGCACGAAAGGTCCACCGCCGTCCGTTGAAGTGATCATGAAAGTGGTACAAGCGACCGTCCGATACTTCTTCCGCTGTTTACATCTAAAAGGTAGGACTCAAAACATTAGTCCCTTGCTGGACTAGTTGTTATTTGTGTTTTGCAATTTAGGCGACAAACTTAAGAAAAAGATCTTCAATTTTGACGTGGCGAAAACTTTTTTCCTTAGTTGCCTACGTTTGCATTTAGCTTTTAAATAAACGATAACAAATTATTCCCCAGACATAATGGACAAACTCCGAGGCGTACAAACCGCCTGCCGCCTACTCCGCAAGCTCTGTCTACACAGTAAGCTAGCGCGCGCAGTTGCTTTACGGGATCTTCTAGAAACCGCCATGTTTCGAGAAGAAACGCTCTTCGGTAGTAAGAGTGTTATGGCTAACAACGCATTGAATAAGGACTGGAGCGAAGATCTGTTGATACATCTGAATCAGAAGCATGTAAGTATTGATTTTAGTAAGTAAGTTTATTATGATATTTTTTTTCGTAAATCAAAGGTTGAAAATCACCATCAACAAGCAGCGGCACCGCATTATCGCACTTTCCTATCTGCTTCTATCATTTTCTGTCACTTCGAACCGTTATTTACGAGAAAGACAGCGGGAAGGCGACCGGTTGCGGCGGAATCGACGAGGTGTTCGGACCATCTCGCTGTACAAAACGACGGTTCTGAGTGCAGAAAAGAGTAGTTCAAGCACATTAGAGTCAGATTCAGTTGTCCCAAATGTGGTTCAACGTTCAACGAAATATATTGATAGCTTGTATCATAAAAATTAAGTCACTGTGTCTTTCCAGGGCCCCATAACACAACTAACACAGTCCCACACATCAGTGTTCCACGCGGGCATCATCGGTCAGGGGTGTGCGCGGGGCGGGGTGGGTGCGGGCACGGGGACGGGGCGCGTACCCGATATACTCACCGCCAACAACGAACTACTCATGTGCGCCACCGCCTGCTGTATGGTAAGGCCTTCAAAACACGCCTCTTTTCCATCACAGGGCAGACACAAGCTCATAGTTTACTTCAATGCTAGATCTCAAGCGATAAAATTCATAGTGTGCCTGTATAGCCTCTCAAGTGTCCCGTGGCCTGCTACATGGTATATCTCTCAAAAACACTCCTATTTTCACCAGCGTAGACAAACATTACCACTCACCTTCTTACGATTTCAATAAGGTCAGCCCATCGTCTGATATGTATCACAGCAGTTGCAAACTATTTCTAATCATATAATAGTGAGTGAATGTTTTGCAATTTGTTATTTCATTAATCCGGTACATCTGCCAT
>JARACY010004060.1:0-28967 GCA_029255725.1 Scrobipalpa atriplicella | reverse complement strand
ACCGACTATCAATCTCGCAATTCAGTAACTTCAATGAACCTCTCACCAGCCAATTTCAGCCTGATCGGAGCATTTTTTATATCAGGCGCCATTTTGGATCCGCCATCTTGGATTTTCGTGATCACCGGAGGTTACCTACTATCATTCCCTATAACATTTATTCGAGCACTCTCCATCTATCTCTCATCGTTTAGGAGATACTCGACTTTTTATTTTGTATGGCGGCCATCTTGTTTTCCGCCATTTTGGACTTTTTTCACCGCGATGTGAATTTGACCAGGGTGTGCTCCAAACTTTGTTCGAGCACCACTCCTATATCATTGAAATACTGTAATTGCTCCTATAGTAACCTAACCGACCCTGCCTGCAGACCCATAGAGTGTACCCACCAGGGCAACATTATCTCAAAAGTTACCTTAGGATGTGTACAACCAGTCTGAGACCCATTCATCCCATCACGCCAGTTTGCAAACTTTTCCGGCTAACCGCCGTACTAATAGGTATTATGAACTTCTATGGCAATAGCGTCACCTATGTTTTACTTGTTATCTGTTGTGTTGTGCATTGCAGTATTTGAATTGTAATTTAATTTGTAAATTGTAATAACGAATATAGTGCCTATAGATAGTCTAGTATCATCTACTTGAATTCAAATCTTACAAAATGTTTAGGGCATGGTAAAATACTAATTCCCCGAAGGTTTGGGAAAGGTAAAATAAAAGGCAAAAATAAAATCAACGTTTCGCAAATTGTAATAATTAAATAATTTACATGTCTCATAGATAACAAAATAATGCCTTGTTTTAGTATCCATTTAGTTTCCATTATCGAAACTCGGAAAATTGTACAAAATCAACGGAACTTTTAAAATCAAAATTCGGAAAATTAACTAATACACCTACTTTAGTAACTAGGTAATGCAAAATACCTACCTATGCAATCACGTAATTGAATCACTAGCACTCACTAATGATAATTTTAGCAAAAACTAAATTATTAACAAGATTTAGTTTTCACCCGGCCAGTGGGTGGTTTGGGTGGATTGAAACGGGTGATAATTGGGTTTTAACCCACGCTTGGGTTTTAACCCGGGTGGTTACCCATCTCTAATTATGTAAACAATTTCAATTTTAGCTACAACTTCAACTTACATGAGACAAATTTTACATCAACTTTGAAGAAAATCTCGCACAGCAAACGCAAAAAACCCGGAAATAATCAATTTACTGGAATTGAAATGCGATATATTCTCGAATATAATAAAATTATTAGCTGTCAAACTTTCCCAAGGCTAATTTCATATTACACAAAACTTGATCCCTCGAAAGGAATTTCAATACGTGTAATAGCTTTCGCTGGATTATTTTTATCGCAAAATGGCACGAATATAAATAAATAACAAAGATTAAACGCAAATTATCAAGAATTAGGTTAGAATATTTGTTATTTCGCTTCACCACTTTTTTTTACAATTCTCCCATTTGGGAAGGCAAAGAGCGTGAGCCCATGCAGCCTAGTATTCAGTATTACTTTCTTCAGTGACCTAGGCTAATCTTAACCTATGCTAGCCTAAAAAAGTCATTGAAATGCGCCAGAGATTTACATTTCAATGCTCAACAGTGGAGTACAGAACAGACTTTTGCGCGGGAATATCGATCCGAATCATACGGTAGCACCTTCCTTTGTATCTTACTCATAAACATTGCACCTTGCCAGTAAATTAGCTTATGAATTAAGTCACAGACTTATAATAACTAGAAGTTATGAATACGTTAAATTAATTACTTTGATTCTTATCTGTGAATTAATAAATTAATTAATATTTTGGAAATCGATTGATTTAAATATCGGTTTATTTATTGAGCACATCTCTAGATGCGCTTGTTGTTTAGCATCGTAGAAATCATAAAGCAGCTATACGATCAGCCGTTGGAAACTGTCTAAAGAACGGCCCGCGTCGTATAGAACCTGTCAAAATCGAAGACTGACATTATGGTAACAAGCGAATCCAAAAAAAAATTGCGAGGTTTGCCTTCCAGAAGTACGTTTTTGTACGTGATTTTGTGTATCCGAATATTTTTATCTGATATTTAGTGTATCCGAAATGTTGATACACTCTGAAGACTAGGCTGCATGGGCTTACGCTCTTCGCCTTCCCAAATAGGAGAATTGTAAAAAAAAAAAGGACCGCCAACGCCATCCGTCCGCCATGTTTTTTCTGTATGACTTGTTTCAATACAAAGGTGCACAGTGAAAAAAAATATATTTCTTGCTATATCTTTACTTATATTATTACTATTCATTTTATTTGTTCTTTCGTGAATTTATTTTCAGTGCATTTATTAAGGAACCCTACTCGGGGCAAGGGGATTTGTCTAGGCCAACGAATTTGGCCAACGCTAACAACGGTCACCAGAACGCTTGCCGTTCAAATAATTACGAACATATTTTGTTCCATCTGGTCTTATTACGGTACGTATTAATACTTAAATTTCATTAATCTGGAAAAATCTTCGTAACCTACAACTTCCTTAACATTTCAGGCCATGTACACACAAAAAAGAAACTGCTGTCTCCCTGATTGTGCGTCCTATTCGCCAATCTCGAAACTTTATGTTTTTCCAAAGGCTGACCATCTCTATAAGTTATGGGTTGATATGATACAAAGGCAGCAGAAATACAAAGATTAAAATTTCCTAGAGACAAAAGAGGTCATTGCTCAAAATTGATTTGTGAACTCCACTTTGAAAATCGTTTTGTCACTTGCAATGGCAGACGACTCTATAATGCAGTTCCAACCCTATTCACAGAAGAAGAAATTCGTGCTGGAGAACCTACAAACCCAGTGGAAATATGTGAGTTGTATACCTAGTACCTAATTTATTATTCATCAAATGGCTTTCCTTTTGTTTACTGCTTCCAGCGTATACTCCAACTCCTACACTCCACCCTGAACTTGACTCTCTGACGAAAAATATTTGTTTTACCGTGATAACATTTTTCATTCATAGCTTCATCTTGATTTTTCTTTATTATAGTTTTGTACATTTTCCAGGTCAACCACTTAGACATCTCGCCCGGTTTCGCCGGTATCCTGATGTTGCTCAGTGAGCACTGCTCACCAACTGCTCTGCCAACTGACATCTATCATCATCGCTGGATACATGATTGAGGGCCAGGTATGTTCATTTAGCACTCTTTTTTTATAATTTCTCACGCCACTTCTTTATTCTTGCTTCTACCTCTAATTCTTAATAATTTGAATTAATATAATCAATCATCAGTCAATAGCCAGCCACGGTTCCCTTGCTACACCTATTTCCCTTATTTATTTCAATATTAAGAAAACCTATTAATTACAGGTTCCCGTAAAGGAAGAAGGTGGAAGAAAATCAACACTGCGGCAGGTGTATGCAAACAAGAGTCACTGAGTGATTGTATTTATTATTGGTATTGTAATTACTTTTTGTAATTTGTGACATTAATATAATTGCTATTTTTTTATTAAGTTTGTTTTATTTGTTATCATCTAAAAAAAAAAAAAAAAAAAAAAACTAGGAAAACTAGGGATGTATTTTTATTTTTTAAATCGACCATCGATTATTGTTTAAAACGATCATCGATTATACTGTTTATCGACTATACCGGTAGAAGTGTCACAGCACTGGGTTGCATACAGCCGCCATCTTGGCCGTTACTAACGCTAGAGCGCTTAAAGCGCTGTTTCCCATCTGTCCGTAGGACATATATACTAGGTAATCTGTGTATACGATCGTCATCATGGTAGAGCGCGTACTTTGTCATACATTTTTATTTGGTCTATCATTAAATCACAAAAACAGCACAACAAATTTTACGTTCCGGAATACGCATGTATGTTATGTCATTACAATTTTTTCTTTAAAATTATGGCTATTAAATTCTAAATAACTAACAAAACAACATTTATACTACAAACATAAACTTATAAATAGATTTTAAAAAAAATTCGAGCACGAAAAGTTTTCGATATTAAATTTTAAGAAAATATTCGACGCAATAAAAAGTTGCGTGAAACGCCGACACGACGTTTCTCCTTTCGGGCCAACTCATCGGTCTTTTTGACACCAATTATGTTTGTTTTCTGTTCTAAATGCTAGAATATTTTAACTATTTCCTGCATTATATTCACTAGGAAAATATTATTACGATGGAGGTGTACTATCTCTTGCTTCTGTTAAGTGTGTTCTGGCATGGCACGGAGGGTATCATGTGGAGCCTTGCTCCTAACACTCAGAAATGTTTAAAGGAGGAGCTCCACGCGAATGTCTTGGTTGCAGGAGAGTATGAAGTCACAGAAGCCGCTGGGCAGCGTATCGACTACATTGTAAGTTAGAAAATTTGTTCCCGTTGGCATTTTTCCATGCCCTCTGCTGGGCGTTTGGAACATCTGTGACACAGTATGTACCTATGGTATGATTGGATCTTTTCTTACAAGAAACCTGTAGTCAGGAATACCTATGATGTTGAATACGTTGATTCATCATGTACCACAACTAAATATCATCTTAGAGACAATTAGGAGGTAATATTTTAATTTATTTTAGGTTAGGCTTTGTTGGCCAATAATTGGATGGTGTTTCCCTAAGCGTGACACTCAAAATGACTTACCAATAAAGTTATGTTATTAATCTCACTTTCCACACATACTGAGTAACAACTTGTTGATAAATCAAACTACTATTTCCAGGTCCGAGACTCGAAGAACCACATCCTATCTCAGAAGGAAGGCATCAGCAAGGGGAAGTTCACATTTGTCACAGAAACATATGACTCATTCGAAGTCTGTTTCATCTCTAAGGTGCCACCAGGTAAATGTGTAATTTGTGCTTTTTGGAGTTATTTCAACTTTGTATAATATTGTTCTGAGCCAATTTTTTAAGAGGTATAATGACCAATAGGTCTGTTTGATTCTAAAAACTGACTTCAGGGTTCATTAAGTTATTTGTGTGTAAATAAATCAATATAAGTATGTAGTTCTATACTATTCTATAATAAAGTAAAGAGACACCAAAATAGATGTTGTATTTAAAATACTATTATTGATTCTTTTATATTGTCACGGGGACATAAAATTTTGCAGTAACTAATTTTATCTGATAGTTGTGTCTTTTTCATTACATTACCACCAAACCTTAACAGTTATCCCAGTTTATTACAACTAGAAAAATTGTAATAAAATAAATTCATTAAATTATGCTGTAGTATATTCCATGTTATTTATATTGCAGAACGCCGTGGTGTAGCTCAAGATGTAACACTGGATATCAAAGTTGGAATTGAAGCTAAGAACTATGAAGGCGTAAGTATAAAGACTAATACTTTCTTTTAGATACATAACAGTAGTTGCAAATATTTCTTTTGGAAACACTTTTAGATGCAGAGAGCACTTTTTAATTGTTATGTTCCGACTTTTCTGATTTAATCAACAATTTTATCTATATTTATATTCCATTTTTAATTTTTGTATAGCATAAATTATTTCTTAAAAACAAATAGAGTATAGTACATGCTGTAATACTTCTTTATTTTCTTTTTAACTTTGTAGTTGCTTCATATTATAATTATTTTATGCTACTTATCTCTTATCGGTGGGCCCTGCTATGCCAATCTACATCAGCAGAACTCTTGGGTAATAATGAGTGAATTTTCAGACTAATGTGTGAAGAATTACTGACCAGGATTTTAAATGCATGAATACAATAAATATTGTTTTTGTAACACTAAAAGTGTATGCAGCATGCATAGCATGAAGTTTTTGATTCACACACAAGTAATAATCCTTTCATTCCTTTTAATTCGGTATAATAACCTCTATCTAAGGTACTAGTTTCTTATTTTTTCTGATAGATCATCTAATTTGAAGAATATTCTCATCATTATAAAAATAAATTGTAAAGTAATTAATTGTTTAAGAATTTTTAAAGCATGGCAAAAACACTAGTTCTGAGCCGAAAAGTAGCAAAACTTTTTTTGTGTAAGGCAAATTCTATTCATGCTACTTTTCGGCTTGGAATATAGTATTTTTGCCCTGTCTTTAAAAATTCATAATTAATTAATTACTTTACAATTTATTTTTATAATGATGAGAATATTCTTCATATTAGATGATCTATCAGAAAAAAAATAAGAAACTGGTACCTTAGATACAGGTTATCATACCGAATTCCATTCTGGCATAGGGGGTGCTTCGCACACTAAGCACAAGTTCTTAAAAATCTGTACCTTCACGAATGATAAAATGAAAATTGGATATTCAGTCTTGTTCCTATTAAGCATGCATGCCTTTTCCTTATATAAGTCCAAATCAATGTTTTTGCAACCTTTTGATCAGTTTTCACACCGTCCCACGCTACGCGGCGGAAAGCAGATCTGTTCTCACGCGCGAAGTATTTTGTATGGAAAACACGCCCTACGCTACGTGGCATAGAGCAGATCAGCAGAGCAGCGATTTCAGTTTGTTGTATTTTACCCAGCAACAAAAAAAGGACGATACAGCCCCCCCGCGCGTAGGAGCAGAATCTGCTCTCAGCCGCGTAGCGCAGTGCAGTGTGAGAATGGTGTTACAAGATTTCGTGGCAAAACCAAATACTCAACATACACTCGCATTTATAGATCGGTGAAGCTGCCAAGTTGAAGCCTATGGAATTAGAGTTGAAGCGACTCGAGGACCTGTCAGAAGCCATCGTTCAGGACTTCACCCTGATGCGCAAGAGAGAGGAGGAGATGAGGGATACCAATGGTAAATACTTTAAAAACTTTTGACTTTATTTGCCTACATAAAGCTTGGCAAGAGTAAAAATTATTTCTTTGAAAAGAGGGATTTAATTGGTATTTTATGGAAACTCAGTTTCTAGTAGTATTAAAACAATCTTCTTATTGAGTAAGTCGACATGCTTTACGAAAAGTGGCGCCATCTTTGCTTTGTTATCATTATCACCTTAAGAATTCTTTCATAGTGAGAAACGGCTAATTCTATTTTTTCATAGGGAAAATATTGGGACAGTGTGTGGGACAGTGTACAAGGTTTTTTTTTTTTTATGAGTCTTGGCGTGAGAACAAGTCCTTTAGCCGAAATCACTTCACAGTTAGAACTGATAGGGGTGGCTGTCAACGAAATTTTCACTTACACAACTTTCACTAGGAAATTCTTTCAGAAAATCAAAAAAGTTTTTGACTTTCCCATACAAAATGACCACCTCGATCAGACAATGTAGCCAAATATTTGTTCATTTCCTGAAAGAATTTCCTGGTGAAAATTATTCAGTTTCGTTGACTGACAAAAATCAGTATCTGGTACAGTCCCTTACCTGTGCTTACATTACACCCAGATGAGTGCGTTCACGGAGTGCTACGGTTAGGGGAAGATGAGGGGAATTGTCTATGGTTTTTGACATTTGGCGAAATTTTCTCTTGGTAATAAGGTCGAGAATGGCGCGGTAACCATAGACAATTCCCCTCATCTTCCTCTAACCGTGCGCCCGTGAACGCACTCCAGTATTCTACATTGTTTAACATAAAATTCCCGTTTTGTTTTTCAGAATCCACCAACAACAGAGTTCTATTCTTCAGTATATTCTCTATGATCTGCCTGCTCGGTTTGGCGACGTGGCAAGTGCTGTACCTGCGCCGGTACTTCAAGGCAAAGAAACTAATTGAATAGTATTCTTAACCAATTTCGGCGCGGGCTAGGTCGCAGGCGGGGAAACCTTTCGTTGACTTAGTTTAGTTTTATTATTTTTTTGGATTTTTGTTGTGCAATTTATGGAGAAAAAAAAAGCTCAACGTTCATCGCCGGTAATGTTAACGAGACGTCAATAGAGGTCGCTTTCTGCATTAGCGTTGTCTAGCTCACGCAGTTTTTAGTGTCATGTAAGATTTCAATTTTCTTATTATATGAACAAATGTAGATGTTCTTATTTTTTCTTTTTCTTATTTTTCTCTTATCTGCATTCATAACATCTACCAGTAGTATAGTATTATCAGTTTTGTTTCGTCGTCTCATAATAACCTGCCTGCGACTTAGTCCACGGTTTTAGATCTTTCTAGTACTTATAGGTACTTTATAATAAAATAATACATTTTTCAATACTTAATGATTAATTTAAATTTTGTTTGTAAATGTTTGAGTTCCATGTTTGAGTAAGAAAGAATGTAAAAATATAATTTATAAAATAAACAGATTCGTTTGATTTATTTTTATACATACATACCTACATAAAATCACGCCTTTCTCTATTGGGGTAGGCAGAGCAAAAACGACCTATCATTCCGCCACGTCTGACAAGTTTTGAGGGTTATTATACAGGTGATTATGTATTGCTATAGTGACAGGTTATCAGCCCATCGCCTAAATTGCAATACACTGAACCCATTCCCTTAGCTGATTTTTACAGCATGCACGAGAGGAGATGCAGCTGCTCTATGTTTTGCTATCATTCCCAGTCCAGCATGGAAGTTGATTTGTTTATACTAAATAAAAATAGAAAGAATAATTATTGAATTGTAATTTATTACAACTGATTTTATAATACAAAGTTTACAATGTGACCTGTAAAATGTGAATTTTTTAATACTATTTTTGTGGACTTCGCATCTCATACCACAGAGTAGGTACAACAAGTATAAGGCTTTTCCTTACATTTTAAAGATATCTCAGACACCTTGTATACTATTAAATATGAAATTATACATAAAAAGAAATAGAAATTTCAAATTTAACAAATTTTACTGATAAATAAAACATTTATCAGTAATTCTGAACCAACCTTTACAATAAATTTGATAAAACTATCAAATAATTACTTGTTTTACTAAATAAATACAACCTAATAATAAAAAACCACCTTTATTTCTATTTGATAAAAAATTTAAAAGTAATTCAGTAACAGCACCAGTCAAGGTGCAAAATTATACCTACACATAGGTACTAAACCATAGATTTGATTTGAAAAGATATCTACAGGAAATGAGGCAGTTTCAACTACCTACATTAAGGGTCTATGTGCTCGCGGCAACTGTCCCTTTCAAACCAATGACAGAATGCGCGCTCTGTCCTTTTCTAGCATGGGGCTGTTTCAAGCCGATTTCATATATTTTTGCATATATCTCAATGTATACAAAAAGTATTGAAAAACAGAGTTGATTATGATGTTCTTCATAATTATACGGTGATTTCGATATAACATTTGCTGTTTCTAAGCTTATAGAAATGTCACAGTTGTTCAAATTCGGCATTGAGACGCCAGATTTTCATGATATTTCTGATGATTTCCTGGTGTAATCATAGTATTTTTAGATTATATCTATGAATCTAGTTGTTCTCCATATTTTAGAGAAGCTAACCATGTATAGATTTATTGAAAATTCAACTATTAACTATACTAACAAAGTCAAATGCCGGACCGTGTTTAGACCGATTTAGAGTACTTCCCTCCTTAAAATTATTTAAATAAAAATCTAGGAAATAAGGGGGGAACCATATCTTGCTGCACAGAATCGCACATGCTTCTATCCTTTTCTGTTATTCAGAACCCGTCATTTACTAGAGCGAGAAAGAATGTGAGTGCAACTACACACAGCGGAATAGGAAAGTGAAATTCTGTGCTGCCAAATGTAGTTCAAAATATGCCAAGACATTTAAAACATACAAATAAACATAATTCCCAGAATTGGGCACTAAATGCAATACAACAGGAAGAATTCAAGTGGAATGTGAGAGACAGACTAAAATAATACTTGTATTTTTTTTTACATATTAATTGCCAGGCCATACGGCCAGGGCGAATTGATATCAACCTAAAACACACATACCTATTAAATAAGTATAAAAAATCTCATTTTTTGCCAGATTGAAGGTGGGCCTATGAATTATGTGATGTCACAAGAAAAATAAAGGTGATTGCAATTTTTTTAGAAATAAGTAGTAAACTAAAACAAAATAAAAGGAATATACAAATTTAACCACTTTCAGTACCTACCTAAATTCCATTATTCAGCGTAATTTATAGGCTTCTAAAATATGAGTCTAGTCATTTTTTTTACATCGTAATCTGTGTCTATACAGGGTCAGGTGTGCAAAGCAGTGTTCGGAAAATAAAAGGAAAATATTTTGAATGGTAACTCAACTCCGAGCAAAAATGAATAGTGCCTTTAAAATATAAAGCTTTTGTGAAGCGTGAGTATCATTCGTAACATAGCACGTCTAATATATCAATGGTGCGTGAGACTACCAGTGCCTCAAGAGGCGTCTTCTAGGTTAGCTCGCTCCATCGTCGACTCTGTGACGGTCATCGCTGACCTTTGTGTCTAGAGTCAAGAGCTAACCCATTCCAAGCAAATAAAAAAAAACACATAGGTAGATGAAGTGAGTTCAGAGTTCCTATTTTTTCATAGCTGTAGCTAGTAGCTAGCTGTGATGATTATTATTGGTAACAAAATAAGCTAAGAGTATTGGGAAGAAAATAGAGAGAAAATCCGAAAGAAAAATTCGCACGAGAGAGAAACATTTTCACTCTAATCAATTAGTTTACATAAGTGTATATTTATAATTAGGTTTCTTATGTACAGCTCTACCTAAGTATAAGCCCATTTCCGTAAATGGAAACCATGTTTACTAAGACTTTGTGTCAGGAACTTCATAACAGAATTTATGCCACATCATAACTATTGTTATATCTATTTTATTCGAAGACACGCTTGGCAGAATGGAAATTAAAAATAGCCATGACAATGCGAGAATCTGAAAAGCCACGTATAAAAAAATCTTATTTCTGTAGAAATAGCGACGGAGCCAATTAAAAACTTAAATTCATCTATTTAATTAAATTTACAACAAATCGTCTGTACATTTGTGATACTACGCCCTCTATCAGAGAGGTGACATAATCTAGCTGGACTGTCAGGTGTTTCACGCCTGCTTCTCTGAATATCCTCGCCGCCTGCTCCGTGACGTACCTTGGTCTATCTACCTCTCTAGCCACCTCCAAACTTGAGAGCGCCTACAGTGGACGTCACTACAGTAGCGTCCAGAGAAGTGCGGTTTCCTGCACCGCATGGACGCCAGCTAAACCTACTACCCTAGAGTAAATAGATTGGGCAACGCCCGCTCTAAAGTCTCAGGAGTCCGTTGCATCAACACACCCGCGGAGTCTCGCACTAACGGTATTACACTGGCAGCTATAAGCAGCTGCTAATGGCCATTGAGCAGATCGGGTCTGCTCGCATCCAGCCGAACGCTCCTCATTAGTAAAGCTGATATTATCACTCCGACGGATCCGAGCGTATCGGCCCAAACATGCAGGGAAAACTCCTCTCATGATAGCCGAGCCTTGCACCCGTAGGAGCTTCAATTTCATCATGTGAATGGTTATGGTTGTGTGAAGTGGTTATGCCCGCCGCCGCCATGGGAATGCCCGTGGCCACCGTGGCCGTGCCCGTGCCCGTGGTGGAACGCGTAGATGCCCACCATGTTCACTAAGAATCCGAGGATGGACACGAGTAGCAGACGCTCGTGCTTTACCTGAAAATAGAGGAAAGGAAATTATTTCAGGGGGTGTGTTGCATGAGGATGTAAGTTGAGTTTCGAGTATTGAAAAAAGCCCGGCTTACTTAATTTTTTTATTGAACGGAGGCTTAAACCTCCACGTTTCGATATACACAATAAGATCATTTGTATGGTCGAAACGTTGAGTTCTAAGCTTCCGTTCAATAAAAATCAAGTGAGTCGACGAAATGAATAATACTTGTTTATCTTTTATTACGAGCGGAATAACAATAAAATAAAAGGTTCGAGTGTTATGCTTTCTTATTTAAATTAATCTAAAATAGAATTCCTATAATAAATTCTTATAATTTTTGTAGTTATTCTTCAGAAACGCAGTCCTGTTCAATACATCTTGCCAACAAACTCGTAGCGTAGTCGAACGTAAGAAATTAATATTTATTTACTAAGTAATTGTGTTGGACATAATATAACAGTATTTTGTTGAAACCTCACGCGTATTAAAGCACAAAGCGTTACCCAAAAAGTAAAGTACGAAGCACGTAGTCATCCAAATCGACACTTAGGCAATGCTATTTCGACAACATTTGAAAGTTAGTTTGTTGTTAGTTAGTTACCAATGCTCAGAAGACTGTTACTGTTAATATTTTAAGATATTTACATACATACATACATAAAATCACGCCTTTATCCCTAATGGGGTAGGCAGAGCAAAAACGACCAAAACTAAGGTCATTTTGCCACGTCTGACAAGTTTTGAGGGTCATAATCATAACAGATGATTATCTATATTGCTCTAGTGACGGGTTGTCAGCCCATCGCCTAAATTAAAATACACTGAAACTCTCGAATCCCTTAGCTGGTTTTTACAGCATGCCCGGGAGGAGATGCAGCTGGCACATTCTATGTTTTTCTATCTCTCCCAGTCCAGCAGATATTTGCACACCACAAACGTTGTTGTGGACCCTAAAGAAATAGATCGCAGGTATGGTATCATAATAGCTAAAGGCTAAACCCAGGGAATGTACAAGAGAACAGGTTTCTCTATGACCTCAGGTTTCTCTATGCCTAGCATGGTGGTAAAATGGCAATTACCCCCCCGGTATGGGGGAGGGCAGTATCCAGTAGTGGAGTAATGGCTGTCGTGGATGTATAGATTTTTTTATTTTATTTTTTTATTTGAAATTTATTACAAAAGCAGATACTTAATTAAACAAAAGGACATCGCTAAACCCTTAGTAGGTTGGTCTCGATGTCATTCCACATTAGAACTAAATAAAAATAAAACTAATTAAAACTTCCAGCGTAAAGTTAAAAAATAGATAAACGGAACCTGCATCGAAACTAAGTGCATAAAAATGAGAACCGAATAAAAGAGTAGTTTTAATGTTTGATTTGAATAGACGTTTAAAAACTTTAGATACGGTCCTTTCACTTAGGTACTCAAGTAGTAACATAGTAGAACCATGGAGTATAAACTGAACATGAAAATAGAATGAATGATCTGCATGCGAAGACCTGAAGACCAGGCACAGAGACGCGCCTTGTGCAAGGTCCAGAAGTGGATTCCTATCCTACCTATTTTGATGATGACTTACTTCGTCATATTTTAATAGGTTAAATATAAAGAAAGACCCGTAAATAAAAATTTCCAAGCTTTAATGTACCTAAATGGAAAATACATAGAATGTGCCAACTGCTTCTCTCCATGAAAAGTTTTGAATATCTTTCGATTCTACATACGGAAAAATATCGCTACCGTTATTTGTTACAACAATTGATTGAAAATATTTTTCTTACAATAATAGGTACAAATAAATCCTACGAAGCACATTTCAGAGTAAAAAAAAAACCTTAAGTATTGCCAGTAAGTGAATTCGTTACAAAAGTGTGCGATTGTTTTAAACATTTATGTCCCAGACATAAGACTACATCGTTATCAGTTTCACGCAAATTATTCGCCGATTCTGATAGTGAAACAGTGAGAAAATAAATAGGGTTATTTGAGTATGTTATTGAATATTCTATGTAGGTACCTACCAAACAGCTACCTGTACTACTGCTAAAAACGAATCATTATTATAGTGTAGAGCTTTAGGTGAGAGAGTTATTTCTATATGAATAATAATTCTCACGACTTCTAGGCAGAAGGTATAAATAAGTATAAAAGCATTTATAAACATTTCCAGTCCTGACTGATTTTTCAATGGGAATATAATATTTCTCCCATTTTTACTATCTTAGATGAAACCTTTGATTAGAAAACAAGTCAATTAAAAATAAATACATTCCTCTGCAAGGAAATTATCCTACACGAAAATGCCACAACTTACAATGATATTATCTTGGATTACAACATAATTTGTTCATAGTGTACATCACATGAGAGAACATGTGAGATTTAAGAATTAAGAAAAGTGTTACTCAAATGATATCAAATAAAGATAGATAATGAAGATGCAATAACTGAATGTGTCTTATCTTGATACTAAAAGTGTTTAGATAATATTGCCCAATATAAAATATGTGTATGAAATTTAAAACAGTTTGGATTTATGTATGATTAATTATACTTTTATTTATTTACCTATAGTCTACTTAATATTTCATTTGTGGATAAACAGCTTTTAAAATATAGTGGTATGTAATTACCGCAACCTGGATAAAATGTATCATGTCAGAATTACCTAAGAAATTAAACAGAAAATGCCAAATAGGGAAATCTGTGGAACACAATTTATTTAGGTACTTTAGTATTAATAATTTATTGAAATAATAACAAAACTATCCATGGTTTAAATTGAACTTTTTATGGAAAGGAAGATAAATCAACTTATTCCTTTGTTAAAGCATGATTGATTACAGTAACTTTCTATGCCCAAATATCCCTTACATAAAGTTTGTGCAAGAAGAAAGTGGATTGAAAATTTTATTATCTTCATAATAATTCTAATAAGAATTATTTCATAAGATATTAAGCATGTGGTTGATTGATATAGATAGATGAATAGATTCATCCTCAGTTTGTTGTTCTTCTTACACTTCCAATATATTATTAAAACGTAAGCTTAATAAAGAAAAAAAAAAATTACCTCTGGAGGTTCAATAGCTCTCTCCACAGCTTCACTCATGATGAAAAATGCAATGAACAGGAGGAACAGTCCATTCACAAAGCCAGCTAACACTTCAGCCCTGGAGTACCCATATGAAAACCTCTCATTTGCTCGCCACTTAGACACCACGGAGGCTGCCAGCCCGGCCACCAGGCCCGTGCAGTCAAAGAACATGTGGAATGCATCCGAAATTAAACCTGGAAGAGAAATTTAAAATGTACTGGTGGTTAGTAACATATTGTTACCAGAAAAAATAATAGGTATTTACAAGTGTAGGTACACAAATGTTAGGTAAATAAATATAACAAAAACAATACAAACCTAAACTATTTGTCCAAACACCGTAGAATAACTCCACAAAGGCGAAGGACAAGTTAAGTATAAGGAATAGGAACAGATTCCTAGAATTTTTATCTGAATAAATTAGCCTAAACCAATTCTGTAACTTGTCCCTAATTCCGCCAAACGCGCCGCGCGGCTGCCGCGTGTCTTTCTGTATCAGCGGCAACATTGTGACTCTTGTCTCCATTAAGACTCTCACGTCATCGCAGGCCGACTCACTCAGAAAACACCAAAACTTAGCACCAGAAACACTGCATACGTGTACTTGACAAGCGGCACCTAACCTTTACAGATAAGGTATTTTTTCCAGCACAAGAAAAAAGTGCCTTTGGAAATTGAAAGATTTTGGACGCTAGAAGCGTAATATTATCGAAACATGCATGCTTCAATAGAGATTTTTTAGTAATTACATGAAATTATTCGGTCCACAATTTGCTAGACAATTTGACAACTTTCATGACAGACAGATTGGATTTTGATTTTGGACAGATTGACAGTCAAAATTATGTGACGTCAAAAAATGTGTTTAGTACACAAAAACATATTGTAAATTACACCACCGCAGACAAACGCGGTAGTGCTATCAAAAATATGGCATACTATGTTTTTACCTAGAAGAGTTATTGTCTATGGTACTGCAGTAGTACTTAACCTAGTACTTAACAAAATTTGATTGGTCATTTCACATTTTAGGCGCACTATCGACCAATCAAATATCAGAAACAATGTAAACGATGGAATATAGAACATACTTATGATGAGTCATTGACACTCGTTTCCGGAAAGTTTAGGTTTTCTCTATGAAAACATTTTATGTTGGCTATGATACAGATAAAAATCGATTTTTATTTTGGAAAATATAATTGCTAAATATATTTTTCACGAATTTTATATTGATTTTGTGCCATAATTTCACTTTTTCATATTTTCTTTTGCATAAATCCTTTTCTTTGATTTGTTTTTCATTTTTGCCGCCAACTTTTCAAATGCATTCCACCGGAAATTCGTCTATAGATGCGTTTGTTTCCGAAAGTGAACGTTTTCACGAGTCAACAGCAACGTCTTTCGAGAAGTTATAGGCGCTGTTTGCGACATTTTTCTTTCTTTTATTGGTCATCTAATGTTTTATGTGATGAAATAACACGTCGAATACGAGTATTTTCATTATTAGTGTTCATAGTCGTAATTAAGTAAACGCTAGATTACGATATAAGCTAATATGGGCGACGAAAGCCACCCCAAAACTCTCTACGTCGGTAATTTGGACGCGAGTGTCACAGAAGATTTTCTATGCGCATTGTTCGGACAAATAGGCGAAGTAAAAGGGTGTAAGATAATTCGCGAACCTGGCAACGATCCGTATGCCTTTCTCGAGTTTACAAATCACACGGCAGCGGCTACGGCCCTGGCCGCCATGAACAAGCGAGTGTTCCTCGACAAGGAAATGAAGGTTAACTGGGCTACGAGTCCCGGGAACCAGCCGAAGACGGACACTAGCAACCACCACCACATATTCGTCGGAGATCTGTCACCGGAGATCGAGACACACATATTGCGCGATGCGTTTGCCCCGTTTGGTGAGATTTCCAACTGTCGGATAGTCCGCGACCCACAAACGCTCAAATCCAAAGGGTACGCGTTCGTATCGTTTGTCAAGAAGGCTGATGCAGAGGCCGCTATTCAGGCAATGAACGGCCAATGGCTGGGATCGAGATCCATACGGACTAACTGGTCGACACGTAAGCCGCCCGCCAACAGGCCCAACGAAGGTGCGCCGAGCAGCAAACGAGCGAAGCAGCCGACCTTCGACGAGGTTTACAACCAGAGTTCGCCCACAAATACGACTGTTTACTGTGGAGGATTCACAAGCAATGTTATTACTGAGGAGCTAATGCAGAACACATTCTCACAGTTTGGCCAGATACAAGATATTAGAGTGTTCAGGGATAAAGGATATGCATTCATTAGGTTCACAACTAAAGAAGCGGCAGCGCACGCAATTGAAGCCGTTCATAACACAGAAATTAGCGGACATACAGTAAAATGTTTCTGGGGTAAAGAAAATGGAGGAGGGGGTGATAATCAGGTGTGTATGATTCTCTTTTCAGGTACAATACTATCTCAAGATCATTCAAAACATGAATCATATACTGGGTTTGGATCAAAAGAAGTATGGCAAATCTAATTGGTTCCAGCTGTTGCAAGTATTATTATTTGTTTTTGCAAGTAAATGCACCTGACACCTATGCAAACTAGAATTTAGGTTACTTGACACACTTTTAGTTAGGGACAGCTACCTGCAAACAGATAGAGGTCTCTCAGTCAACAAAATTGAACAACTTTCACCAGAAAATTCTTTCAGAAAATAAGAAAAAAATTACATCCCCTTACAAAAGTACCACCTCAATCTTGTATGAGGCACGCAAAAATTTTTTTCATGTCCTGAAAGGACTTCTTTGTGAAAGCTGTTCAGTTTCCTTGACTGAGCAACCCCTATCAGTTAGCTTAGTGGAATGCTGTCCCTTACACCTCATATAAATACACTATTTATATTGTACTGAGCTGATATACCTATATGAAATTAAGAAAAAGTGAAAGTCATAAACTGGAACATTGAATTTTGCTCTCATAGAAAGAAGTAAAACTTTTATACAACTTTTATAATATGCTGTGAAAATTAAATAAAGAGTTTAGTATGGATTATTATTCTTTTTAAAGTAAATAAAATATTGTTTTAGAAAGCATAATGATCAACATGTTAATAGATGCTAATATTGCTAATGCTGCTTTCTATGACTTTCTTTTTGATCTAATTTGAATAATAACTTTTACAATAATCAGATTTTCCAGAAGAATTATTTGTGTGGAACATGATTTAATTGTAAACATTCAACTCATTGCTTGCTTTGCCTGAAAAATTACTGCATTTACTGCATTTAAAAAAAAAAAAAACTTTTATAAACGATAAACTAGCTTACCAAACTGCAGTTTCACCTGTATTTTCCTGTGATAAATAGTAGCTTAACGGGTGTACAGCATACCGCAAACTGATAGGGGTTGCTCAGTCAACTAAACTGAACAACTTTCACTAGGAAATTCTTTCAGGAAATGTTTTTATTACGTTCCCATACAAAATTGCGGTACACTGTTGCTTACACCCCATATTTGATGTATAGTCATAGGTAGTCATGTTGTATTACCAAAAATCCAAATCCAATCAGCTATTTAGAACTTTAAAAGTAATATCATAACACAAATACTTGCATAGAATCTTTCACACAATTAATAGTTTCATGTTTTTTCACATTAGTTTAATGCACTTAACTGTAAAATACAGTTTCATAGCCACTTCTGTTGATATTATACTTGATATTTGCTTCATTTTCGTATTTCGTTATTTGCATGTAGGATGTGGGGTGGGCAACTTACCAGATTGGCCTGATTTTCTTGTACCCCTGAGTGGCAATTTTATGCTGCAATAAGGTGACCATCTTCATTTTGCATAGAACCTTATATTAAAGCAAACCTAAAAAGGTTTTAACTGCCTGCCCTTTTAACTGGTCCGGGTTCAATTCCCGGCGGACGACAATGACTTTGTGTTGTTGTTTCTAGTTTGGTTAGGACATTGCAGGCTGATCACCTGATTGTCCGAAAAGTAAGATGATTAATGCTGTTGGATAGGCATGTAATAGTCGGTCTTGCGCCTGATTTCTCTCTGGTCGTGTCAGTCAATCAGTCCCATCAGAATAAGAGAATGAAGGAACAGAGAGTGCATCTGTGTGTTGCGCAAACACTTGGGCTCTACTTGAGATCAGGCATGGGCTGGCTGACCGGAATTTCCCCAGCTTTAGCTCGCAGCGTCGTTCTTATTGATGCTCCAATTTACTGACTTCAATGTCAATGTGCTGTAATTATGCTCTAAATCCTGATATATGATAGAGACACCTATCTTGTTTGGGCTGGCTGGGGGGACGCACACACTAGTCCCGCGCAATTGGCCGATCTCTGGAAGAATGGCCGCCATCACCGAAAATTGGTTGGGAGGACTACTATTAAAAAGTTTTGCTAATTCTATATGAATGTTTTTTCAGAGCACGAATAACACTCCCGCGCCAGCGCCCCCGACCGGGCAGATGGGCCAGCAGACGCAATACCCGTATCCATACCAGCAAGGCATGGGCTACTGGTATGCCCAGGTAAATATACACATATTTTGTAAAACAAGTTTATTAATGGCTTGTCCAATTTGATTTATTTAAATACCCTTCATTGAAATCAAACCTACAATCGCAATTGTAAGATCCATTAAAAACTGCATACTGGGAGTAAACTAATTAGCTGAACTAACTTTGAGACCTAAAGCTACCTATATGAAATTGAACATTGAAAAACTTTCCCCAAGAAGGAACATGAAGAAATATAAAAATAAAATTGGCCATTATTTCTATGAGTATGCCATTTTTTCTTTTCAAACATTGACCTACATTCCTTTTTCATTAGGTATTAATATTTTTTTTATGGGACACAAAGGTCAATTAACAATTCACATTATAAATAGAAAATTTCATCCAAGACGTCACATTGAGGCAGGGTTTCCAGGAGGCTGGCAGCATCTCTGGATAGCTAGGTTTATTCTTTGGGCAAAGAAACTGCCAGCCCTACATTCCTTGTGGAAAGTTGTTCAGTTTTATGGTTATTTTTTTTTACTTATTTTCATAGTTATAAACTTGTCTCTTTACCTATTCTTTAATATACTTTAGTTAATAAATCCACGCAACTATGCCAGCTGCCTAATAGAATGATGTCTTAATTAGTCAGCCTGTTAATCACTGACGTCATATGTTCATTCAACTATCATTTCAAAGGTCAGTAGTATGTTGTGTTGTACACATAAACAACTAGGTACAACTACTATAATACTACTACTATATATATATATATACTACTATACAATGTGTAACATAAAGGGTATATGCATCGAGAAATGTGTGAAACTGAAATGAAACCATGAAACTGAACAACTTTCCCTAAAGAACATAGGTCGAAATACGAAAAAAAAAATTTGACTTCCCATACCAAATGCGCTATCAGCTGATGCACTTTGTATGGACGGTCAAAATTTTTTTTTTTCGTTTTTCGACCTATGTTACTTAGGGAAAGTTGTTCAGTTTCATGGGTGGATTCACACATTTCTCGATGCATATACCCTTTCTGTCACACGTTGTATATCAGCCACTTATTGGGATGTTTGACATACCCCGCTTGGTGGGCGGATTTTCGAACGCTGTACAAGATTTTGTAATAATAACCTGAAGCCGTATTTTTGAACCACTCGAACTCCAATGCGCATACGAAAGACTCATGCGATTTCCATACTCTTTCGCATGCGTATTCGATTTGAGCGGTTCAAAAATACGGCTCCTGGATTTTTTTCCTTTCTACGATACGTTTCAGAGGAGGTAGAGTCTGTCTAATGAGTCGTTGCACACGGAAATGGCGCGAATTTTAAAAATCTTTCACATTTAAACACAGAAAAACTACAATAATACTATTTTGATACTTTTATACAAAAAAAATTTATATTATAAATAAATAAATATATATTTCCGTGTGCAACGACTCATTAGACAGACTATGATGGTGCTATTCTGATCCTGCACCACCTAAATCCATAAGAATACTCGTACTCCTCCTTCGTAATAGTCTTTAAATATTACGGCCAAACTCTGGCGCATGATGCGTAAGCGATTTCTATCTGGGACATCCAGAGAGTATAA
This sequence comes from Scrobipalpa atriplicella, assembly GCA_029255725.1. Lineage (NCBI taxonomy): Eukaryota > Metazoa > Arthropoda > Insecta > Lepidoptera > Gelechiidae > Scrobipalpa > Scrobipalpa atriplicella. Next base: position 8,193 of record JARACY010004060.1, on the reverse strand, counting down.
ACATCCTGCACTATAATGTTATGTTTAGTTCACTTTTCAATGAGTGTTTTTAAAGTCCACTAAATAACTCACAACTGCAATATTATAGTTCCAGGTACCTACTTCCTGCTCTTAAAAAAATCATTGTTCATTGTTGACGAATGCAATATTGTCAAGAGCATTAGTAAAAAATGTAGCACTCCAATCAGTCCCTACTTATTATCATTCATCAATTAATGAACATTAAAAATAAGAGTCTAAAGTCAAGTCACAGAAGAAGAAAGGAACAGTAGGCTGTCTTCGTACAATAAAGAACAAGAAAAAAATTTGCACTCCAATCAGTCCCTACTTATCATCAATAATCATCACATCATTCATCAGTAAAAATTTAATTGGCTTAGTGCGTGCGTTCGCTAAGGGCGCCGGTCTGTACGCACGTCCACAAATATGGCCGAGCGGCAGCGGTGAAATAAAACAACTATAATGCAAAATAACAGACTTGGAAGAAACCTGAAGAGCAGTTTTACCGTTCCTTAACTTTACTATGTCAAAGGTCAAGTGTATCTAGGCTGTACAATATACCCCTTCGTTTAACCTTTCGGTTCTTTATAAGTTACCTTTCAACGAAACAATAGATTGCTTCAAACAAATGGTTGATCGTTAGCTTATCAGTATATTTACTGAACATTAAAAATGCTGATACGGATAATTCTAAATGTTTGTTATCCTAGAACATAAACTAATGTAACCGAAAATACCGAGAAACAAATGCATCTAAAACTGATCGAAATAACGATTACTATATTTATTGAAACCATGCGATCGTGTTCAATAAACCTCGACTATTTTTTTTTGCGTGTGAATCTACTCTTTATGTCGTAATATTATGATTTTATGTATTTTATGCTACAATGTATTAACTCCAGACTTCGTTCTAGAAAGGAGGGACCGTAACACGAGAAGCATCCTCAAAATGATCATAAGCGTCAAAAAGAGTTATGATAAGGCTAATTAACACTGCCTACCCCATAGGGGTAAAAGGCGTTATCATTATTTATGTCGTATGGCATTCAAATCTTTAATTCGCCACGGTCTTCAACCTGCGACCTTCGATGCGATAGAATGGCATTCCGAAGGTCGTAGGTGCAAGTCCTGCCCGTGGCAAATTTTGAATTTCTTACTTTTCATATTTATGCCATGAACATCATGAACAGTTCTCCAGAACTACATACATACATACAATCACGCCTTTATCCCTAATGGGGTAGGCAGAACAAAAACGACCTAACAAAGGTCGTTCCGCCACGTCTGACGAGTTTTGAGGTTTATTACAGATGATTATGTATATTTCTATAGTGACGAGTTGTGAGCCCATCGCCTAAATTGAAATACACTGAAACCCTCGAATCCCTTAGCTGGTTTTTACAGCATGCCCAGGAGGAGATGCAGCTGGCACATTCTATGTTTTTCTATCACTCCCAGTCCAGCATGGGAAGTATTTGGAAAGTTTAGTATGGAAGTTCTCCAGAACTAACGTGATTATTTCGATTTGTTAGCAGGGTTACCCTGCGATACAGGGCTACATGGCGCCGGGATACTACCAGCAGTACGCCGCCGCATATAGCAACCCGCAGGCCGCAGCAGCAGGTAAATTATGCACTACCTATTCATTTTAATACATACATACATATGTAGCGCACATAGATGGCGCCACATCAAGAATTAACAGTCCTGAAACGCGGGTATCGAAGTTTGCACGGCGATCTGCACATATACAACTTCCGAATTCTTCCAGTCGGACTCCGGTCCCCTGGTCACTACACCCGACCAGGCGGGTAATTACCCTTTTCCCATCCGTCATCACTCGGCCAACTGGCCTCAAGGAAATACTCCTAAACATACATATAATCACGCCTTTATTTCCTAATGGGATAGGCATAGGCAGAGCGTTAACGACCTAAACATAGATCGTTCCGCCACGTCTGACAAATGTTGAGGGTTATTCCAGATGGATATGTATATTGCTATAGTGACAGGTTGTCAGCCCATCGCCTAAATTACAATACTGAAACCCTCGAATGCAGCATGCATGCAGCTGGCACATTCTATGTTTTTCTCTCACTCCCAGTCCAGCATGGAAAACATTTTAGTACTACATATTAATTCCTAAAGATGGGATGGTTACGAATCGGTCCTATTATGGTATTTATTTATGACTCTTTTTATGACCCAGAACGGAAAATTAATAGGACGCGATTGACTTTAAAAAAAATGAAAAAACACTTATAGCCTGTGCTGTCTACTGGAAAGTACATTTAGATTTTACCGCAGGGTCAACAAAAATACAAAATAAGACCCAAATAAAAGTTGAAATCCTGCGCATATAAAATATCACGTTGCCTTGTCAACTCACAATAGATTTCTAGGTTACGCCAGCGCTTTCAAATTGTTTCTAAACGTACACCACTAGACAAAAGTGGAATTATTCATGCCACGCCAAATTATGCACGTGTGTGTACACTCTAAACAAAATACATTTTAAACATTGCTATCGATTCGTGAAGAGCACAACTTAACTAAATCTTGACTAAAAAATTATTGCCGTCCTTTTCTGTTCTCTCATGATAGAAAAAGACAAGTATAGACTTATATTTAGTTGTCGTGATTTTTGCAACTACGAATTGCTGCCATTGTACGCGATTTTGTTCTTTGTTCAATTACTAAAAGGAATGGACTTCCATGCTGGACTGGGAGAGATAGAATAACATAGAATGTGCCAGCTGCATCTCCTCCCGGGCATATAAAAACCAGCTAAGGGATTCGAGCAACCCGTCACTATCGCAAAATACATAATCATCTGTAATAAAATAACCCTCAAAACTTGCCAGACGCGGCGAAACGACCTTTGTTTAAGTCTTTTTTGCTCTGCCTACCCCATAACGGATAAAGGCGAAATTTTATGTATGTATGGATTTTCAAACTTGTTGAGTGGTCCGACCATACATCTATTTCACACATGATAAACGAACATTTGCGCTTAGCTTGGCTCGCTTGCTTATAGAATGATTACCTGAAATGTTTCTATAATCTTATCGTGATTTTTCAAATTGCATAATGGTATGCGAAGTAAAAACTCAGATGTGTGGCAAACTTCAAGTATGCGGTTTTGTAAAAACATTTTGTTTATATAATTTAGATTATGGAAAACTTCAAGTATGCGGTTTTGTAAAAACATTTTGTTTATATAATTTAGATTATGGAATTATATTACAATCAAGTTTACTGGATGTTCTAATGAATAGGACACTGCGGAGCAAAATTAGTGACGTCATATTTTTTTATAACTCATGAAAAAATCATACAAATAATAATGAAGTTTTTTTTACAGTTAATTGACATAAAAGTACAATAAGGAAATAATGTAAGTTAGAAAATGAAGTATGTTTCTCTAAAGCGTTATGTTATTTTCAGGTTCCGATTGTAAGTTATTTTTATTACTTATTGATAAATCTAGGTACTATACGTAAATATAGGCTCTTGCTAAGCATTGGCATTATATCATACGTATGTATTGTATATTTTTTAAAACAAAATATTGTTGAGCGAACATTCACAAAACTTGTGAATTAGGTATGTGTTTTCCCTAACTTTCACAAAAGCATGCAAAGAGTTTTGTGTGAAAGTTTTATGAATGCCCTGTTCTGTTCCGACTGAAACAGAGAAGTGTGAACATTCGGCTTGCCAACAGGAATAGACCATGGGGTCTTTTCCTCAGGCGCGCTTTTCCCAATGCCCACTAGATTATCTGTGGGTAGTTATTCTGTGCTCTGGGACCGTAGGTTCGAATCCTACCGTCTCCGCCATATTAAAGTATGAGAGCTCGGTTGTGTGACTAAATCCACGATGGCGCCTAGCCTGATTTTATTTAGATCCATGCTTTCTAATAACACAATTGAATGAATGTGTCATTAACCTAAGCTTTTCCGTTGTTACAGCGGGCTACCGCATGTCTGTACCAGGAGGTGCGGGGTGGTCCGGCGGGCCGCAGCCGCTCATGTACTCAGCAGCGGCGATGCCCTCCGCGCAGTACCCCTCGCAGTAACCCCCCGCGTTCACCCCCGCCACCCTGCATGAGTCCACGCCAGTCAGATAGCAAGCTCGGTTCGGTCTTGATATTATTACTAAAGGTCGCTGGGAGATTTGCCGATTTGATGGATCCGATGCGATGCGAGCACTCACGATCATTTACATTGCTGTCGATTCTCGCGACATTATTCTAATTCTTAGTTGCGCTGTCACTTTCTTAACTTTGACATAAGAACAGGATAGCAAATAAAACACATGACGTAAGACTGCTTATTTGACGTAAAGAGAGCATGCTCTATGCTCAGCGTCAGATTAGGAATGTCAAAGTCATGTGTTTATTTTTTGCTATCTTGTTCTTATGTCAAAGTTGAAAAGTGACAGCGCTATTAATGTTGCCGCCAGAATCGAGGGTATTGTTCAAGTTGTAAGTACAGTGCATTAGGACAATTCATAGTTCCTACTTGAACTTGAAAGCCTACTGTTTACACGGTTCAACTTACCAACTGTACTTATGCATTATACTTACAATTTGAACAATGTAAACCGCCCAATAGGTCAACTCGTGACCATGGAGTGTGCAACTGCATCGGATCCATCAAATCGGCAAATCTCCCAGCGACCTTTAGTAATAATATCAAGACCGAACCGAGCTTGCTATCTGACTGGCGTGGACTCATGCAGGGTGGCGGGGTGTGAACGCGGGGGGTTACTGCGAGGGGTACTGCGCGGAGGGCATCGCCGCTGCTGAGTACATGAGCGGCTGCGGCCCGCCGGACCACCCCGCACCTCCTGGTACAGACATGCGGTAGCCCGCTGTAACAACGGAAAGCTTAGGTTAATGACACATTCATTCAATTGTGTTATTAGAAAGCATGGATCTAAATAAAATCAGGCTAGGCGCCATCGTGGATTTAGTCACACAACCGAGCTCTCATACTTTAATATGGCGGAGACGGTAGGATTCGAACCTACGGTCCCAGAGCACAGAATAACTACCCACAGATAATCTAGTGGGCATTGGGAAAAGCGCGCCTGAGGAAAAAGACCCCATGTCTATTCCTGTTGGCAAGCCGAATGTTCACACTTCTCTGTTTCAGTCGGAACAGAACAGGGCATTCATAAAACTTTCACACAAAACTCTTTGCATGCTTTTGTGAAAGTTAGGGAAAACACATACCTAATTCACAAGTTTTGTGAATGTTCGCTCAACAATATTTTGTTTTAAAAAATATACAATACATACGTATGATATAATGCCAATGCTTAGCAAGAGCCTATATTTACGTATAGTACCTAGATTTATCAATAAGTAATAAAAATAACTTACAATCGGAACCTGAAAATAACATAACGCTTTAGAGAAACATACTTCATTTTCTAACTTACATTATTTCCTTATTGTACTTTTATGTCAATTAACTGTAAAAAAAACTTCATTATTATTTGTATGATTTTTTCATGAGTTATAAAAAAATATGACGTCACTAATTTTGCTCCGCAGTGTCCTATTCATTAGAACATCCAGTAAACTTGATTGTAATATAATTCCATAATCTAAATTATATAAACAAAATGTTTTTACAAAACCGCATACTTGAAGTTTTCCATAATCTAAATTATATAAACAAAATGTTTTTACAAAACCGCATACTTGAAGTTTGCCACACATCTGAGTTTTTACTTCGCATTACCATTATGCAATTTGAAAAAATCACGATAAGATTATAGAAACATTTCAGGTAATCATTCTATAAGCAAGCGAGCCAAGCTAAGCGCAAATGTTCGTTTATCATGTGTGAAATAGATGTATGGTCGGACCACTCAACAAGTTTGAAAATCCATACATACATAAAATTTCGCCTTTATCCGTTATGGGGTAGGCAGAGCAAAAAAGACTTAAACAAAGGTCGTTTCGCCGCGTCTGGCAAGTTTTGAGGGTTATTTTATTACAGATGATTATGTATTTTGCGATAGTGACGGGTTGCTCGAATCCCTTAGCTGGTTTTTATATGCCCGGGAGGAGATGCAGCTGGCACATTCTATGTTATTCTATCTCTCCCAGTCCAGCATGGAAGTCCATTCCTTTTAGTAATTGAACAAAGAACAAAATCGCGTACAATGGCAGCAATTCGTAGTTGCAAAAATCACGACAACTAAATATAAGTCTATACTTGTCTTTTTCTATCATGAGAGAACAGAAAAGGACGGCAATAATTTTTTAGTCAAGATTTAGTTAAGTTGTGCTCTTCACGAATCGTTAGCTTATCAGTATATTTACTGAACATTAAAAATGCTGATACGGATAATTCTAAATGTTTGTTATCCTAGAACATAAACTAATGTAACCGAAAAATACCGAGAAACAAATGCATCTAAAACTGATCGAAATAACGATTACTATATTTATTGAAACCATGCGATCGTGTTCAATAAACCTCGACTATTTTTTTTTGCGTGTGAATCTACTCTTTATGTCGTAATATTATGATTTTATGTATTTTATGCTACAATGTATTAACTCCAGACTTCGTTCTAGAAAGGAGGGACCGTAACACGAGAAGCATCCTCAAAATGATCATAAGCGTCAAAAAGAGTTATGATAAGGCTAATTAACACTGCCTACCCCATAGGGGTAAAAGGCGTTATCATTATTTATGTCGTATGGCATTCAAATCTTTAATTCGCCACGGTCTTCAACCTGCGACCTTCGATGCGATAGAATGGCATTCCGAAGGTCGTAGGTGCAAGTCCTGCCCGTGGCAAATTTTGAATTTCTTACTTTTCATATTTATGCCATGAACATCATGAACAGTTCTCCAGAACTACATACATACATACAATCACGCCCTTTATCCCTAATGGGGTAGGCAGAACAAAAACGACCTAACAAAGGTCGTTCCGCCACGTCTGACGAGTTTTGAGGTTTATTACAGATGATTATGTATATTTCTATAGTGACGAGTTGTGAGCCCATCGCCTAAATTGAAATACACTGAAACCCTCGAATCCCTTAGCTGGTTTTTACAGCATGCCCAGGAGGAGATGCAGCTGGCACATTCTATGTTTTTCTATCACTCCCAGTCCAGCATGGGAAGTATTTGGAAAGTTTAGTATGGAAGTTCTCCAGAACTAACGTGATTATTTCGATTTGTTAGCAGGGTTACCCTGCGATACAGGGCTACATGGCGCCGGGATACTACCAGCAGTACGCCGCCGCATATAGCAACCCGCAGGCCGCAGCAGCAGGTAAATTATGCACTACCTATTCATTTTAATACATACATACATATGTAGCGCACATAGATGGCGCCACATCAAGAATTAACAGTCCTGAAACGCGGTATCGAAGTTTGCACGGCGATCTGCACATATACAACTTCCGAATTCTTCCAGTCGGACTCCGGTCCCCTGGTCACTACACCCGACCAGGCGGGTAATTACCCTTTTCCCATCCGTCATCACTCGGCCAACTGGCCTCAAGGAAATACTCCTAAACATACATATAATCACGCCTTTATTCCTAATGGGATAGGCATAGGCAGAGCGTTAACGACCTAAACATAGATCGTTCCGCCACGTCTGACAAATGTTGAGGGTTATTCCAGATGGATATGTATATTGCTATAGTGACAGGTTGTCAGCCCATCGCCTAAATTACAATACTGAAACCCTCGAATGCAGCATGCATGCAGCTGGCACATTCTATGTTTTTCTCTCACTCCCAGTCCAGCATGGAAAACATTTTAGTACTACATATTAATTCCTAAAGATGGGATGGTTACGAATCGGTCCTATTATGGTATTTATTTATGACTCTTTTTATGACCCAGAACGGAAAATTAATAGGACGCGATTGACTTTAAAAAAATGAAAAAACACTTATAGCCTGTGCTGTCTACTGGAAAGTACATTTAGATTTTACCGCAGGGTCAACAAAAATACAAAATAAGACCCAAATAAAAGTTGAAATCCTGCGCATATAAAATATCACGTTGCCTTGTCAACTCACAATAGATTTCTAGGTTACGCCAGCGCTTTCAAATTGTTTCTAAACGTACACCACTAGACAAAAGTGGAATTATTCATGCCACGCCAAATTATGCACGTGTGTGTACACTCTAAACAAAA